>JAJJMA010177346.1:0-19838 GCA_023529015.1 Papaver nudicaule
CTTGGAGGCCCACGGCCATGCCTTGGCCAAATCCTTGGAGGCTCACGTCATTGGCTTGGCCAAATCCTTGGAGGCCCACGGCCATGCCTTGGCTAAATCTTTGGGGGGCTCACGGCCATGCCCTAGCTTAGCCTTTGGGGGCTCACGCCCATCCCTTGCTTAACCTTTGGAGGCCTCACGGCCATGCTTAGCTTAATTTATGGAGGCCTTATGGCTGTCCCTTGCTTAGTTTGTGGAGGCCTCATGGCCATCCCTAGCTCGCGCTCATGGAGGCCCATGGCCATTCTCTTGCTCACGGCTATCCTTGCCTTCCTAGAGCTGAAATATCTCCTTCCCTAGCCTCTCCTCTACTTATGGATCCCGCTGATCCAAGTCCTAAATGATTATGGACTTTATTAATCCATGATATTCTACTCCCTCCGTTTTTTTTATATAGGCGGAATTATGACTTTTCTCTGTTTCAAATTATAGGCGGAGTACAACTATCAAGACCACTTTTTACAACTTATACCCTTAATAATAACACATAAGTAATTGTGTTTGGAATAAGACAAAGGGTAAAACAAGAAAAAACATGGAAAATTATGACTTCAAAAATGTTTTCTTAATCTAAGAGAATTGGTCCCTCCGCCTATATAAAAGAAACGGAGAGAGTAGTTTCCTAATCAAATTCGGAAATCTGGCAGATTACGAATTGCCTCAAAGGACGATTTATACATCCCAATACGTGAATAATTAGGAGAAGCTTCCTTCACGAAAGTTTCTCCTCTGTGAGTTCCCCAAAACATACTAAAATTTCGTTATTTTAGCGAATATATAGGCTGGCCTGGGTGATTTTTGGAATGGATGATGTGCAAACTGTCCAGAAATCTGAAAATAACGTAATGTTATGGCCTATCCTTTTACATCCTATGTCTAACTTTCTAATAAGATTATTATGCTATGCAACATGGCTTATTATTATTATTGTGGCCTATCTTTAGGTCTTGGATTGGCAATGCTTATGCATTCTTGATGATGGCTACGCTGTGTTAGCATCACTCGTCTGTTTTCCTGATTATAGACTTGCTTCTATAATCAGTGCTATAATTCTTAATCATGGCTCATGGCTATGACTTATATTATTTTTGGACATTCATATGTCTTCATTACTCAGAGAATTGGTGCATTACATGCCACAAGCCAATTTCTCATATTTATGGCAAATCGAAAGTCGTATTTACTTGACTATTGCCACAGAGAGTTGTTAAAATCCTCTCAGTCTAAATGGCGGTTGCATAGCTCAATCCTTAGACTTCTCTCATTGGTTTAAATAACGATTGCCCGGATCAATCCTTAGACCAAAAATAAAAGAGATACATAAGCTTATCGCTTAATTCTCTATATTTATGCAAAGTCCTGAGTTTACCAGTAATTGGTACGACTTGCACTTAGTCAGCTTTGACTTAACGAATAATTCGATACTTAACAAATCTTACGAGAATCAAGTAAGTTACATGGGGGGATATTCTTTAGGGTTTTGGTTTGGCGGTCTACGGCACGTGTGATTGCAACGGCTCAATCACTCAACGGGAAAGAAACTAAGTCGTGTGAACGTTGCTGAAAAGAGGGGATGAGAAAGTGGGTTGTTATTCTTCCCTAATATTAGGCGCAAGACTTGCCCCACTTAATCCACACTCCCACTCTTCCACTTCTTCCACTTCTTACGAGATCAATTGGAATTCTATTGTTATAAATAGGTCACTCGGCCAATTTGGAAAGACAGTTCAACAAGAACAAACAAGAACAGACAAGTTCAATTCAGTGAAAGTATAATCAATCTATCTCATCGATAATTGATTAACTCTTCTCATTCAGCATTCAATATCTAGTGAGAACTAAATATCCATTCTTTTAGCAATTTAATCACAACATCACAGAAAATCATAGCAATTCTCTGATCTCATCTTTCTCTGCTTCCCTCCCTAAACCAACCCTATTTCCTCTTCTTGTAACTGAAGCAATACTCGAACGGCCATTTCTTGGTTTAGGCGAGTCTTGTTCAATCTTGACCTCTCGAATACCATTACAATTTCATATTACATCATCATACTTCATACTTTACCCGGCCCTCAGATTCTCTTTATTGTTTTACACCTAAAACACTGGGTTATGAATTTTTAGTAGATGAGAAAGGTGATTATGTGTAATAGGGGGGCCTATTCCTTGAACATTCCAGGAAACTAACTTCATTTTGAGATAAAATTTAAAATCTGACTTAGGAGAAGTAAAAAACAAAGATAAGCACAAATAGAAAGGCAGGTAACCGCAGAAAGAGATATACAACAAAAGCACAAAAGCTACACTTAGGAAGTATCTAAATTCCAAGCCTAATAAACTTAAAAGGCAGCGTAAGACAAGAACAATGTAAATTTGGGAAGTAATAAAGGAAGATTCAGTGTAATGGAAGTTATTTAAGCTAGCAGGAAAACTAAGATGTTTTACTAACAATAAACAAATGAGGGAATTAAAAAACACAGAGCGAGCAGTATTTGAGAATGTGAAAAAAAAAACAAAAAGAGAGAGAGAGCAACTTATATTTATCAAGATTAAGATTATGAACCTGGATAGTTGAATTAGCCAGGATTCCAGCCTCCATTGCAGCCACAACATCAGGTACAGCATTCTGGCCAGCTTCCTGATATTTGTCATTTAAATCACCCCCCATAGACATAATCCAGACATCATCATCCCCATTCTTCTCAACACGGAGTGTCGAAGTAAAATTATGGCGTTCCACGATTATCTGATTAACCAGAATCTCCATACTTCTCTTGTCCATCCATAGAACATTGGAAAAAACAGTCACAACTCTTGCATAAACTTCTTTGAACACTGATGTAAAATCATGGTTGTGCTTCATGAGTTTATAGGCTAGTTCATCTTTTATGGAAATACAAGCATAAATATGAGAAAGAAAATTGAATACTGAAAGATTGAATGTGGGGTCAAATTGGAAGTTGTATTGACGTAAACTGATTGTGAGGGATGAAAATTCAAGCATATGGGCGATTTGAAAAGTATTTGTGCTCAGAGGCAATATGATAATTGAAATCAGCCAAGGTAATATCATGTAATTTGATTTTTGCTTAAAATTGAGATATGTAAATTTGAATTTAAACATAGGAGAGGTGATGTGATTACGGATTTTCCGTCTATGGGAAGACGCACGACTTCTCCACATCCTCCTTCTCTTTCGCTTTCTTATTTGCACAAAAAAAGGGGTTTTATTTCCTGGCGGCATTTCGGCCTAGGGTCTTAGCATTTCGGCCTAGGTTTTCAATGGGGCCATCCAATGAGGCGGGATAAGGGGTATCATAATTAACATTCACTAATCCAGCTTAGTTTAAACACATAATTAAGACAAACCTAACCCATTAAATACCAATCCAGCTACCGAGTTTCTCATTCTTCTTCTTCAACTTTGGTTTCTCCTCCTCCCCTTCTCCTTTCTTCTTCTGCAACTTTGTTTCTCCTCCTCCTTCCCATTCTAGCCCAAAACAATTCATGATTTCCTAAATACTACCGGTAAAAATCCAAAAATATATACAAGTATTCGGTGAGAACCCCTCGATTTCATCATCGATTATTCGTCGTTAATCGGCGGTTGAAAAACCGAATCAATAGCGAATCATCGTCAATTACGATGGAACCCAATAAAAAAAAGAAAAACTATAATAACAGATTCAAGTTCTCCAAGTTCTACAAATATTGATGTCGGAACACCCAATCCACAAATTGAAACCTTTGTTGGTGAAGCAATACAACCCACAGTAGAGGAACCCAATCCAACAATGGTTTCAGTGAGGTAATGCTTAATCTTTTGTGTGTTTTTCCGTTTCAATTTAGGGTTTTGATTTTGCGTTTCAATTTCATATTTAGGGTTTTAAGTTTTCATGAAAAAATTCTAGGGTTCTTGAAGGTTATTGTACTCGGTTGCTTTTAAAGTATGTTTTTTTTTTATTCATCTACCGATTATTGTAAATTTAAATGTAAAATTTGAGACATGTTTCATCATTCATAGGTAGTCGTTAGATCTGTAGCCTACCGAATATGTTACAATTTTACGTTAGTTTCTGTCTAGTTTTTATATATTACTCGGTAGATCATTAACCTACCGAGTAATATTCATTCCTCCCCCGTATATCTATACTCGGTTGATCTGTAGATAGTCGTGCTACCGAGTTACCAATCTGCTATTTATTTTATGTAGTAATAATTTGTCTTTGATTTTGATATGCTATCATTTTGTTTAGGGAACGAAGAACTAAGAATAAAAATGACAACCTCCAAGTTAACAAGCAAACCATCCGATCTCCCGCAACTCTATTACCTCGCCGTGCTAATGGAGCAAATTTGGGTGCTAACCACCGTAACAAAGCTTGGTATGCTCAACCTGATGTTGCAATTGTTGCAAAAACTTCCCAACCAGCTGCACGTAGGTCCCAACCTCAGATGGAAGTAGAAGAACAAGAAGAAGAAGAGAAGCAACCAAAAGGGAAGAAGGTCAGACAATAAAAAAAACACATGCAGAACATCTAATGATTGAAGGTTATGATGCTAAAAAACCTCCTGGTACCCCTAAAGACGGTAGAGCCTTTCTCTTTGGGTACAAAGGATCCTGGGCGCACACTATTTATTGCACCAAGGTAATATTCTCAAACACCTTTGTTTTTTTATATTGGGTAAAGTGATACTATGTGGTAAAGTCCTAATTTTTAGCCTCATCGTTAATTGTAGAGTCACGTTGACGCCATTCGCATACTAAAACCCGTATCTTCGGTGTTAAAAATGAAAGAATGGCCCATTACTTTGGAATGTAAGAAAGTTAGAGATATTGTAGAGGCTTCGGGGTTGCTTGGAGCCGTAGAGTGCTCAATGACGGAGATTGACAAGGTGCTAATATCGGCCTTTGTTGAAAGATAGTACGCAGAGACGGATACATTCCATCTGCTATGTGGGGAGGTTGTCCCAACTCCAGAGGATGTTAAGGTCTATACAACACTCTCGGCCTCGGGTAAATGTGTTCACACATCTTCTTTTTTGCCCGCCCCTTAAGCCAAGCCTTTGCCTCTTCCCTACCTTCCTTAGTTCCTGGCCATGTCTACATGCATAAGTGACAACAAACAATTAGAAAACCAGATCATACTCTTTGAAATCATATTAAACCGGAAAGTAGAGAACCATACCAAGTTATTTTGATAGTGAGAGACGGTATCTTGGCGTAAAAACGAGTCATAATCAACTTGTTCCTCGTCATCCTCACATTGTACAACCTACAAACAACATCAAGCAAACATTAGAGTATTAAGTTAAATACAAATGCCACATTCGGTTGCTCTTAATTTAACAGATAAACCGAATAAGAACATCCGGTAGCTCCATTTGCTGCCGAATATAATTTGAAAAAATAATACTAATCGGTAGCTTCTTGAGTAACCGAATAAACAATCATTTTGGACAGTTTTCTGTCTCTCAAATACTATATAATCGGTAGCTCGAAAAATAGTTAAGCTACCGAGTGGTGAAACCAATATGTACAAATTAAGTTAGGTGAGATATTCGGTCCGCCATTAATGTTCTGGATCTACCGAATATAAACCTGCAACAACATTCAATGCATGCAAACATGGATTTTCATACACTTTTCAACCCATTCTAAGCTAATGGGTTTGAAGTTAGAGCAATACATGATCATTTGGAGCAATGTTGGCTGCATTTTCGTACATAGAGCCTCGATTTTCTTCCAAACACTCTTCTTCATGGAGTTTATCTAATAGGTGAGAATTCCAAGCATCCATGGCGTCGTTCAATTTCAATGTGTTCGTATCATGATTGGATTCAAGAGATTTATTTCCACCCCATTCAATCTCACTCTATTCTACCATCTCAAAAAAACTAGGTTTTTTTCTTCTTCTTCTTTTTCTTCTCTTCTCTGCAAAAGACTCTCTCACAAAACAAAACAATGAAAAAAATTACATCTATCATATTCGGTAGACCATTTATAAAAATTAGATTAGTGTTAATCAAGTTTTAGTATAAGGGGTGACCTTTTTAGGTTTGGGTGGCCAGGTTTTTTTGTAATAATGACATAGGCCAGAATGCCAGGACCCTAGGCCAAAATGCCGCCAGTTTATTTCCCTCTTTTGATTTTGAACATATTTTAGGTCGGATTTTCCCAGTCATACAAGCTTTGTTTGATTCGGTTGAGGTTACTGAGATCCATAGACATTATAGTCGTGTCTTGTTCTTCTTGCGTTTGCATTTGTTTTCGGTGCATCTTGGATTGGTTATGTAGCATAGAGTCAAAGAATAGGGCTTGTTGTTGCATCTTTATTTGTTGTTGTTGAAAGTACTCCATTAGTTTGATAGTAGAAGCATCGACAACAGTTTCTTCCACCGTTGTTGAACTATTTACACCACAAACTTTTTTTCTCGTTCTCCCCAGATAATCCTCTTCTTGGTATCCTTATCATACTTAGCTCTTGTTTAGCTACTTATGTCCATATGGGCCTCGCCAATGCCTTGTAGCTCCTACGAACTTGGCCATTAGGTAGTGTTTGTGTCCCAGGTGGCCGAGTAGGTACGTATTCATTTTGGCTTGGATTCACATTTTGTTGGACTGATTTCATAATCATATCCAGGAAGAGCATCTCTCATAGGTTCATAAGAAGGATCAAAGATAAAGGGTATGTTGTATTGTCTTTGAAATTGCTCCACCCTTCTTGCGACTGAAAATAGACTAAATTACAAAATAAGTAATTTGTTACCAAAACTTAATTGAATAATCATTAATTCGATTTAATAACTTACCGGGTCATCATGTGAAGCGCCGCTCTATTTTGCTGATGTATAGCGGTTAGAATTCCCACATACTGCTTGGTTTTTTTTCTTATGTTTTTTAAATCTTTTTTTTAATGATTTTCAATCCATTTCATTATCAACAAAGATAACACGAATTTGTTTGCAAAACATGACGATTTTTTTGCCGTAACCCACAACTCCATCAACAACTATGGTAACGAACGGTTGAAAGACCAATATCTTCAGCTGAAGTAAAGTTCTCCACTATATTCGCCTAAATTGAAAGAAAAAATTGAGTAGTGGAAGAAAAGAAGTTGTAGAGGAAGAAAACAATTAATGAAGAAGAAATTTATTGGGATGAATTTTGATTCGTAAATAATGAATTTTATATGCAAAAAACCAACGGTACATATTTTCCTGTTGAGATCCAAGGGCTCAAAACAACTAGCCATTATTTAATAGAATGGATGGAAAGATGGAGTGTGAGGCGGCTACTGAGTACCCGTTGGAAAAGTTGGCAGATATTGAATACCCGCCGGAAAAGCTTTCGTTACATTTCAGCCAACAACTCAACCATAGTGCTTGCTCTTATGGTGATCCAAGTTGAAAAAGCGTGATATATTCTCCAAATTCAAGTTCATGTTCATGGATGGCTTGGATTTAAAGTTGAAGCAAATTTTGTACGCCTTATGGTCGACGCACTGAAAAATCAGTTTTGCACCCAACTAAGAAATCTAAACCATTAGGTTTAATATCCTTTGGTGATCCAACGACTCTAGTTTTTTGGTCAAATAATTGGTCCTTTTTGCACCGTACCATTGGGCTAAATATGCTTTATTCCAAGACAAACCGTAGGGTTAATCCCCCTTTCAATCTGACGTGTCCATCCGCGTTTAATCTTGAAATGTACTCATCGTATAGGGGTTAGCCCAACAATTAAGTCTGGAAATAAATTAAATATGCATGTATTTTATAATTTGGTCGTATATCAAATCGAATTCCATTTCTATAACTGGCTTGTTGTGGTGGTGACTTCCACAAGGTTCACAAGTTGAGGTCACACCAGCACTACGAGGAAATCCAGTCTTAAGGCCGTGAACCTTGAAGGTGTAAAACGTGTAATGGTCGTATTAGAGCGCGATACTACTCGTTGGAACTTATAGAATAAAACGTGTAATCATTTTGTGCTTGACCAATCCTGGTCCAAAACTTAAAACCATTACGCGCTGGATAAATAAGTATATGATTGTCGAAAACCCACCCATTATTTATCGTCCTCTCAATCTTTTTATACTCTCTTAAAAACCCTCGAAATCTTATTCATCACTCAAATCACTGATTTAGAGAATAAATTCTTTTTATTCTTTAATTAGTTTATGTTTCATGTTCTTTGACCACATGCATATAATTCGATTCAATTTTCATCCACCGACGAATCTAAGGTAGGGTCAAAGTATAAATGCATGGACAAGTGATAATTGTTCTCCATCATTGTTAGGGCATTGTCCGGTCAAACCCACTAGCGTTGGTATGTCAAGCTAGTTGTCAGTTTTAGGTGTCAAAAGTCAATTCTTGATTTAGCCTACTAGAGTTTAGATTTCGGAAATGGGATATAGACAAAGTAGTAGAGACCTTGAAGACGAAGACTGTGAAGACAAAGAAGACATCAATTATTCTTCATCGATAAAAGGTTAGTAGGAGTTATGACTTTATGGATTTTCTTCTATTTCTACTTCATCTATTCTTTCGAAATAGTCGACTACTTTAGTAGTGATAATAGTGATTGAGATCGTATTCTTGCGTAACATGGCCTTGTGTCATGACCAGTGTTTGATCCCACAAATACTGTGAGTCAAGAATGTATGAGACAGATTCAGTGCCATATGTCCATTACAATGGTTTGCTTGCAAACTGTTAATTGGATATGGATGAATCTAAAGGAGTGCTCTTGAGCAAAGAGTCCATGGATCACAGCTGAGGACATTCTCACGTCTAAGTTCTGGCTCAGCCCAGTACTTCCAGCGGAATCCAGATTTGACGAAATCTGACAGGCGCACGGTTCACGAACCGGTTTGCGTACCAGACACTCGGAAATTCTCTGAGTTCGAGATGGCTATTTTGTTCACGTACCAGTAC
This sequence comes from Papaver nudicaule, assembly GCA_023529015.1. Classification (NCBI taxonomy): domain Eukaryota; kingdom Viridiplantae; phylum Streptophyta; class Magnoliopsida; order Ranunculales; family Papaveraceae; genus Papaver; species Papaver nudicaule. The sequence goes on from JAJJMA010177346.1 coordinate 8,980, forward strand.
GTGAACCTGACGGTAGCTGTCTTACTGGTGTCGGATTTAGTGAATATTCTCCTAGAATTTCACCCTGAGTCAAATTCCAAAACTCCTTTATCTCTTAGATGGACTTGTGTAAAACATAAAGACCTTTTGTGTTCCATCTAACGATCCTCAATGAGTCAATAAGATAAGATTATCTCTGGTCTGTTGGATTCTATCTTGAAGTGTTTTAGAGCTAACAAAACACTTGGCAGATAATTCTAAAAAGAATTCCAATTGAGATTAATCTCTTATTACTTGGTTATCAAGTTTAGGGTTTCCCTAACTTCTGGGACAAGTAATTGATTGCTTTATTCCTAAGCAACCTATCTTATTGAGTACTATAAATAGAGGTGTCTACGGACAGATACCGCAAGCATCAAGCATACGTGAAGGTCCTTAGGGAAGATAGCGTAAACTCTTTTCACTTCGGTGAATGCTTGTTGTGGTATAGTCATCCTCTATAGGTTGCAGCTCCTTTGGGAACTCCCTACAACTATGAAGACTTCCTTAGAGAGTTGGGAAGCACAGGTAGGAGATTGAAACCATCTTTGGTTGAAATCGGATTAACCTGTAACCTTGGTAACCTGATCACGTTCTTGTCTATTCTAAAGTCCGTCTCTTCTGATATACGGCTATTCAAGAACTGATACGTTACTCAACAAGGTTGGAAAGGTAGCAACGCACGGCTGCACTCGGTGTTGTAAGACCTAGTTAGCTCCAGTTATACAAGTTCCTTAAGTGGTTCTTCGTGTATAACTGAGGTAGATTCGGATTGGGCATTGCTTACTTGGTTTGCTTGTCAGCCCCGATTCAAGAAGTAGATTTCCGTATGACCTGGATTTAACAATCCAAAGGAAGTCATCTTGTGTATGGTAAACTGAAGAGGACAGTTACACCATACGTCAACAGTTTGGTTTAAACGCCAGTATTGCTGACACAAGCCTTTGACATCGGTCAAAGCAACTCTTAGGCCTGTAACGGACGTCAGCTAGGGGAATCAAGTGCGTGACGATCAGTGGGGATCCAGAGACGTAAGGAAGGCGACAGTAGCCAATTCGCTTGGAGGGCTTGAGTTGGTCTCTGCTACATCCCAGACCGAAGTCTTATAGTAGGCTAGTGTTTGTAGTCAGTTTGTACTGGGCGGTGTTCAAACTGGACGAGGTCCCGAGGTTTTTCTGTAAGGCAGTTTCCTCGTTAAAAAAAACGTTTGGTGTCTTGTGTGCTTTTACTTTCCACATTATAACTCTGATTTATAATTAAAGCACCAAGTAGTACGTTATTGCCTAACTGTCGAGATTACTCCAGAGGTTTGGATATTGATTTTTGAGATCGTCCAGACTTTAACCATAAGACTCACGAGCCAAAACGAAAAGTTGGTAGTATTTCGGTACCCCTCCTTTTTCAATCATAACTTTTGTATTTTTAATGTGTTCTGGAACTTCCGAAAAAGTGTCATCACTGCATTTATGTCGACAGTAATCTATAATCGAACTTTGCCCGCATACCCATCAGCCACACTTTAATATCATCAGGGTCAGATGAAGAACTTTTTTTTTATAGAAAAAGCGAAAACCTCGCAAACAAGGACCTAATACAAAGTGGAAAGGTCTGGGGGACCTTCCCTGTGAGTTTCCAGAGAAGTGACATGCCCACTTCCTAGCCTAGAATCAAAAGAGTGAGGATAAAAGTTGTTATCTGGGTTAACATTTTCACTCCCAGTATCATTATCCTGATAAGAACCTAACTGAACAATGAGATTGATAACATTCTTATCATTCCAGTATCTAATGCTATTAGCCACAATAGTGTTTTTAGCTAACAAATTAGCCATGGTGTTTATATTAGAATTAGTTGTAGAGAGCCTGTAAACTTCAAAGACTTCATCATTCCTTCTGTTGATGTTGAACCTGTCCCTAATAGTGTCAGAGTATCTTCTCCTGAGTAGCTTGATGATTTGAATAGAATCGGATTGGAACTCCATCTTCATCTTCATTTTGCTAGCCCATAGAAAAGCCTCCTCCACCGCTTGTCTCTGCATCATCCCTCTGTTTGGCTGTCTGGCTGCAATCCCTATGGCACCACAGCATTGACCTGCATGATTAGTAAGGATGAGACCTATTCCTCATTTATTGTTCCCAGTATTCCAGTTACAAGCCAAGTTCATCTTTAAAGCACATACTACTGGATTTTCCCAATTAATGTCACATTCTATGATAGTGTCATTGTCAGTTTTGCTACCAAAGTACACATTGCTTGGATTATTATTGTCTGGAATCATGATTGCTTTGTAACTATTCACAAATTGCTTGATCTGTATCACTGTACCCTGAACATTTGGTTTGGCCTTGCTATAGCTAACATTGCATATTTCTTTCCATATATGTCATAGCACAGTGACACAAAACTCAACCCAGTCTTTTTTGTAGCTCTGCTCCTTGGGTTCAATAGAAGATCAATGAGCCAACTATGGAAGGTGGTGAAATTTTTATAAATGTAGGTGGTATCAAACAGTAAACCTTTCAATATCTGATGCACAAAGGGGCAGTGCATTAAAATATGAGAGATGGTTTCATGTTGACTATTGCACATTTTGCAAATGGGGTCTATGTAATTCAGGATTTTTCCCACCTTTTCTCCAGTAGGGAGTATGCCATGGGCAACTTTCCATACAAAGAGTTTTATTGATGGTGCTTGAAAAGACGAGGGTACCGAGTATACCACCAATTCTTTTCTTTTGCGAAACAAAGTATATAGATTATTGCTTTTAGTAAACAACAGAACAGTACACAAAAAACAAAAATCACACGCACAAGATTTTTATTAACGAGGAAACTACAAACTCGTAGAAAAACCCTGGGACCTCGTCCAGTTTGAATACTCTTAAGAATTAAGCCGCCAACACACCTACTCTCAGACTTCGGACTAGCTGGTGCAGACAATATGACCCTAATATGACTATTAGTCACAAAGATTTCCCCTCAGTATTCCTACGCCTCCAACCACAGCAAGGTGGTCACGCACATGTACTCCCCTACGTAAACAGACGCCCGTTACTGTCTTACGCAAGAGTTTCCCACAACCCGTCGCGAGGACTATCGCTACCCGACCTCCAATGGGACGATTACAACCTTATGGACAACACCAAATAGCGGCAGGTCAAATCGCTAGATGATATCCTTGGTAACTAACAAATATTTCACTGAAGTCTTTTCACACCAAGAGCGAGGTTATTAAGTTTACTTAGGCAATAAACACCTCGAGATATTGATCAAGGTTTTAAAACCTAAACTCCCGAAAGAGCAACCTTGTCGTCCCAGTTGAAATCAAGAAGATAGTTGTAGCAAGTACGATATAATATGACCGTGAAGAACGATGTACCTGTAAAGAACAAATCCAATAACAGCGATCTTGATTCCACTCAATATCTATAGTTTAGGCACACAAACCGAAAGCGGCTTACTGACAAATCCAGGTTAATAGATAAAGAGTATGTTCTAATCACAACGATCTTGAGTGGCCTTATATCATAAGAGAAGGACCTTAGAATAAACAAGATCGTTAGGTTTGATAGACGTGATAGAACATAACACAAGTACAATACAAAGAAGACTAGTAAACATAAACTAGTTTCCCGTAAGAGGTACTTCTAGGCTTCTCGATCCCAAGAGAAGACTTTCACGCAATTCTAGACCGAGAGCAAAAGATCACAGGTAACTGAAAAGAAAAGCGACAAACACAAGCTTACAATTCCGAAGAAGAGCTTGGCTAGAGGGATAAAGCTTTCAGGAGAGATACCACTCCTATTTATATTGACTAAGGCTTTAGCTTTGAAATGAGGCAAACTTAATTTCGGAAATTCCACAAAGCACATTTACATATTTAATTCCGAAATTCCCCATTTAGTCTCATAGCATTTAATGAGTACTAATACTCTAGCATTTTACATTTAAGAAAAATATATTCCATAAAGAAAATATATTTTCGAAACATGTTTAGCCAAGAGCAATCAAAGCAAATAATATCTTAAGGTATATTTGGATATTTCTTTTTAATTCGAAATATGGTGCTTACCAAATATGATCCCTGGGAAAGATCTCAATTCGAAAACGTGTCCTTAGTTTCGAAAATCTCCGTAGATATTATTACTTCCAAATGTCGTCACCAGCTTTAATAATGTCGACACTACTTCCTTGGTATTGCTGGGCTAACCAGACGAACCTAGGTGGAAGTGGGATCTGGTCCAACGTGGTTCAACGTTCCGCATAAACGTATCATAACAAACGTAGACAAAGCCTTGTGGGTTAAGCTTAAGTGAACACATAGGTTCAGACATTCTGAATCACGCAAAAAGATATACCATTGGAAGTACGGTGCGAGATTCCACGAGTAACTAGCAAAATGTTAAATCTCCTGAATTCTTGATTCCAATATATATATATATATATGTCACGTTAATGATATCCAAGAATTCAAATCAAAACATCAAATAATAATCAAATGAATATTTGATCGAGTAGTAAATCATACGAAGATTTAATCACGTACAGTATTGATCCGAAATCATGTGTCTACTAATTAGAGCGACTAATCATATTTCAGATGATGACTCAATCCAACTTAGTTGTACATTGAAGATGAATGAATTCAAACTTCAAACCGAGAATATCAAACTCATTAATTCGTTGAAGCACAAATCAAAAAGATAGAGTTTGAACTTCGAAGTTACACATTCTGAGTCAACCATATTATGGTTTCGAAACGTACATTTGTTTTGGCAGAAACCAAATTAAGGTTTCGGAGCCTAAAGTTTATTATATGACCAGAACCAAATTAAGGTTCCCAAATCAAGTTTCCATATAGCGAAACCTAAAGCTTGGTTTCGAATCTAGATTCTGTTTAACAAAACCTTGGTTAAGGTTTCGAAACAAGAAACACATATTAAATTCTTCACAAATGTTTGGTGTCGCACTTGAGAGTCCATGTGGTCGAGAACCGTTTCAGCATCACACCTTTTTAGCCTCGACGCACAGGAATATATTTCCCGGTTCACATAAACCTTTAGGAAACCCCAGGGTCTTTTCGACCTTTTAGAACTCACATGGTCAAGACACATTGGCCTCGATTCTCAAGTCACTGTCAGCCACACAAACATAGTTACGAATCTGTTATATCTCATTGGTCACAATATTTAAGTTTCAGACCAATAGCTTATGAATGCGAAAACCAGATTATGGTTTCGAAATCAACGTTTAGTTTTACCAAAACCTACATTGAGGTTCAAACATTGAAAATTCATAAGTTGAGATACACAAATATGGTTTCGAAATCCAGAAGTGAGATATGGCATACAAGATGTTCATATACAGAATCAAATGAATGATTCAAAACTTCAGAGTTCAGAGCCAAACCATGATGTCGTATTCGAATCTCAGAAACAGCAGTACTTCGAGTCTACGTAACATAAGTGTGAGTCACGATCTCTCTTACATTAGCTCATATAAATATATGCAATCAATCCGACAGAACCAGACTAGTAAGAAGAGACACAATACTGTGATGGATCAAATCTCGTAGTACTACCGAGATAACATCACATTGTTATATCCAACTCGAAAAGGTTTTAGGAAAAACCTTTATATTAACTTAGAGATGGAGATGAAAAGAAAGTTCTAAGCAATATTGGAACGTCATAACTACAACACTAATACCACAAGTGGTAAAGCGGAGTTATCATAAGACACACTGATCACGAATGATCAAGTCATAATGTAAAGCTCAAGCTGAGAGTTATGTTTATGTCTTTGTAGCACAAGTGTAAAAGATAATGGAATCGCGTTATTTAGATTCACTAACCTGTTGAATGATGAATCCGGATGTCTTCGTTTGATCTTCAGTCTTTCTTCAACTTTTCAACCAGTGATTCTAAATCCTACCAAAATCTTCCACAACTTAAAGTTAACTCTCACATGACTTCACCTAATTGTGTGTTGTTTAGCGGTCGAGTTTTGATCACTAAATTTGACAACTAAGCTTGACATACCAACACTTAGTAAGGTTGACCGAGCCATGCTCTAACAATCTCCCCCTTTGTCAATTTTAGTGACAAAAACCCTTTACATAGATGAACGAGAAATTTCAAACCTAAGTTCTACGCTTCGAGTTCTTCTACTTAGCTTGACAACACACCAATAGTACCTGCAAAATATGTCAGTCTGCAAACAATATATGTATTATTGAAAAATATTGATAACTAATACACTTACTCCCCCTGAATGTAAGTTTGGATGTCTATCAATCTCCGACGTATTGTTATCACCTGTAGCACAACGCGAAAGTCTACAGTGCTAGTAACATCAAGTGTTACTCCCCCTTAGTTCATGCTTTCATTCATTTTTCAATATACGCGCAAGCATTTTTCTCCCCATATGACACTGCTTTGTCAAAGACCAAGCACTGACGGAAGTCAAGCTATCAATATTTCTCCCCCTTTTTGTCAAAAACAATTGACAAAGGGTCTCGAAAATATCTGGCTACGAAATAAATGCTCAAGTTCAGAGAACTCGATTCAACATATAAGAATGATCGCAATCACACGGGTCAACATTTCGACAAGTTACACAAAATATATTTATATGATAAGCTCAAGCAACCTGTCAGGAAATACTAAAGATATAAGCAGATAACAATTATATTCCCTATATATTCCACAGCCACGCTCCCCTAAAGATATATTTCTATTAAGCACAAGTTCACAAAAGAACTCTCCCCCGTTGGTTGTCATTCCTCGGACATGAGAACAATGGAACAATCTTTACCAGAGAAAGACTTAGACTTGGTTTTGGGTTTCCGAACACGTCCGTAGTCATACTAGATTATGCCAAAACCATTGATTTATGCGTATACTATAACTCCTAGTCAAAAAGACACAAGGATATCCAATAGTATTGTGACTAGCATAAAATCCATTCCTCCTTACATAGTTATACTCATACCTGCAACACAATCGTTAGTACAAACATAACAGCCACAAACATAAGGAGGCCCATGATATCAAGATATTAAAACAATAAAGATCAGCTCCATAGGTGATAAAAGAATTATCTTGATAACCTGCAACATACATCCATAATAGATTCAGAAATATTAACTCAATGTTGCATTCGAAACTCACATACTATTTTAAGTTTTTTTTTTTTTGATTTTCTACTTTTTATATTTTTCAGAAAATTGATTCCAAATTGCATGAAAACAATGACACAATATTTACATTTAGAACATGGACATTTTAATGGACACGAATGATTCCAATTGCCTTTCGCAGATTTGCAAATGTCTCACGTTTCAGGGGTTTAGTGAGAATATCTGCAAGTTGGCGTTTAGTGGGAACATATTCTAGTTTGATTATATTATTTTCAGTAAGTTCCCTAATGAAATGAAATCTAATGTCTATATGTTTAGTGCGAGAATGTTCTACAAGATTTTATGTTAACTTTATTGCACTAGAATTATCACACAAGACAGTCATTTGTCCTACTTCTATACCATAATCTACCAACATTTGTTTCATCCATAGTAGTTGAGTACAACATGCTCCAGCGGCAATATATTCAGCTTCACATTTGGAGAGAGATTGGTAATTTTGCTTTTACTGTGCCAGGCAACAAGATTTTGTCCGACATAAAAACATCCACCTGAGGTGCTTTTTCTGTCATCTTGACACCCAGCAAATGTTAAATCTCCTGAATTCTTGATTCCAATATAGATGTCACGTTAATGATATCCAAGAATTCAAATCAAAACATCAAATGAATAATCAAATGAATATTTGATCGTGTAGTAAATCATACAAAGATTTAATCACGTACAGTATTGATCCGAAATCATTTGTCTACTAACTAGAGCGAGTAACCATATTTCAGACACTAGTACACAAATGAGCATTTAAGACGGTTTTTTCATGGAGCCATGTGACGGTTTTTGAATCAAGTGGCGATATGACATCCAATAAACATGTCTGGGTGAATGTAGTGTCTGTATTCCCCCTTTATACGACGGTTTTGATTGCTTACAGGATCCTTGGCAAGGATTGAGCTATCAACCGTCGCAACTACTGACCATATTGTCACTCTCCTATGTGTTTGTCATAGCCAGTGTCGAATGACTGTTGAATAGCAACGTGAAAGCAATTCGATAAATTCTTCAAGTGTCCATTTGCTCAGATATAACTACGATGTTGATTCAGTAGCCTTCGGGAATCATAAAGGCACGTTGAGCTTGTGTTTGTCATTGTCAGTGTCGATCTACCGGTAGATAGCAACGTCAAGATGTTCGATAATTTATATGCGTGTCCACTGTTGGAGTTTTCATTTTTACACTTACCAACTAGAGATTTCCTTGAGTGTCCATAGCCAACTCAATAGCCATACCAGGACAATAAGATGTAAGGTGCCAAAATATGGGTAGATTGCCACTTGAAGAAATAATTGTTTGCTCAGCGTGTCGGTTTTCATTCGGCACTCTCCAATTCAAGATTATTGTTGGGTGTCCACAGCCGGCATCTGTAGCTACTCCGGGACAAAAATAATGTAAAGTGCCAAAATATGGGTTAGTAGACACTTGAAGAAATCAATTTTTACTCTGTGTGTCCAATGTGGAGGTTTCAGTTCGACACTCACCAATTCTACATACTTGTTGGTGTCCATAGCCAGCATCTATAGCCACTCGAGGACAATAAGAGTTGAGCTGCCTAAATATGGTTATATTGCCACGCGATCTATCTTATCTAAGGGTACGTGACAAACAAAATGGACGTACCTCTGAACCGGGTCAGGGGCCCATGTCCGCGAGCTAATATTTAGGTGCATGAACCAGGCTCGAGCATCCGGGTAAGCCCTCTAGTCCATAAGATCGTTTAGAACTTACACATCAACGATGGGCTTAATTTAGGTTACAACCCAAGATAAATCTGATCAGGCCTAGGATCTGTCACAGACGTATTTTGCAGTTGGGCTTAACCTACACATTAACCAGAGTCATCAGACCAATATGAGCGCGTTTGTCATGGAACTCTAATCTTCTGCAATGTTGTATTCTTTTCCGAAGGGGTACATGCATTTCACTTAACAGACGTGTATATTGGTTGCGTCCATTGAATGTCTATATAAAGTTCAAGACATTCTAAGTGCCCCTATATAACTATGATGTGATGGAAAAACGCATCTCTTGAAATTCCGTTACATTTTGGTAGAAAATGAGGAGTCTTTTCCCGAAAGGGTACAAGCATCTGCAGTTCTGCACCAATGCATTTGTCGACTGAACATACGTGTATATTGGATGTCTATATAAGTTCAGTATTCTACACAATAATCCTAAATATCCTTATCCCATCATTCAACACTAACATCAATGGATAAATTACCAGAGGAATTAACTACAAAGATTTTAGTCCGTCTTCCTACAACAGAGAGTGTTTCTCACAGCAAATTGGTATGCAAACAATGGAAGACCATCCTTGATGGAAAATAAAACTGGTCTACTTATCTCGGCTTCATCAGAGTACTATGGAGGAGATGATGTTACACACCTCTTCTACAGACAACGAGTACGAGGAGAAGACTACTCAACAATGGCGAACAATTTCAAAAATCACCCGGTCAGTGGAAGTAGCAAGTTTGCTTTAAACCCAATAGTTGGATCTTGCAACGGTCTTGTGTGTCTATATGATTTTCACGACTGCGCACAAGATCCTATATTACTTATGAATCCATCAACAGGTGAGTCCCTCGTTCTTCCAGAAAGAGACTCGCGGCCACGTAGAGTACCACGGATTTATGGCAGATATGTAATAGGAGGTTTCGGCTATTGTGAAGTTACCGGTCAGTATAAGGTAATTAGAATTGATGCTGAAGGCTCAGTGGAAATATTCACTCTAGGCGACAAGAGGGGATGGAGGGTCATCATAGAAGTACCGCATGTATTCATAGAATCTGGTTTATATGCAAATGGGTGTATTTTTTGGTTCGATCATTCTGACTACAGTTATGGATCTGGAAACAGATTAATATCCTTCGATTTGCATACTGAGGAATTTCAGTTACATACGGAACCCTCATACAATCAGGTCCCTGAAGAGTTTTATATGGATGATCACCCAGAAGTTGGAATGATGCTGTTTGGAAGTACTCTCTGCATTTACTGCAAACATAATGACTTTTCCAATGAAATGCTCAGGATTGATTTTTGGATCAAGAAACGTCTCGAGGTCACTTGGGAACGCGAGGCGAGCATTTTGTTGAAAAGGACAAACATCATATGGCCAGTGTTTAGGCCGTTGGCCTTCGGAAGTCACGAGAACAGCTTATTCAAGAACATCTTGTTATGGGACTGCCATCAGTTATCTTGTTACAATACTGAAACTGGAACCTTGAAGGAAGTCTGGCGGGGGCCTTGCCCTTGGCAAACACGCATAGGAATTGTTCCTCACATGATGAGCAATGTCTCATTGAAAGATTTTGGAGGACAATCTGGGGGGCTCATTAATAAAGTACGTTTTTTGAAGGATTAATGCTACTCTTAAGTGAAATTATTACTTCAATATTATTTATGTTCTTATGTATTTCAGTTTGTATTTCTTTCTTTCCAACTGGTCATGGACGTTATTATTTGTTTGTTTTTTTTTTTTTTGATTGTTTACCGGATGTTGTTATTTTCGATTACTATTATAGAATAACATAAAGTTTGATTAACAATTGGTCAGATATCTTTTTTTGATAAAAGAATTGATCATATATCCCCCGTATTTAACTTATTGATCAAAACTGAAATAAATAACCATAACCATT
>JAJJMA010177365.1:0-10817 GCA_023529015.1 Papaver nudicaule
GTGTAATTCTCGTCGACAGAGGCATTGGGTAAATGAAGTTGATTAATCTTCGCCTTTATTTCATCAATCAAAACGTCGGGAAGGACCCCCGGTTGGTCCCGCGGGAGGCTCCCAAGTACCGGAAGATGATACAAGGACGATACCGCCTCCAAGGAAATAGTAACCTCTCCTAAACCAGTAACGGCAGTATTCGTAGACCCACACCTGCGAGAGGCGAACGCAACAACACCTTCGACATCTGCATGCACTCTCAACTTCCCAGATGCTTTCAATGCATGTGCAATCCCGACGCCTTCTAAGATGTCATACACCTTCTTGTCGTTCAACATGGATTCCAACCAAGGGATCCACTGATCCAAAGGAGCTGTCGGACCGCGGAAGTCAACAGAGGAAGCTTCATAGTCGCCTCGTTCCAAGGAGAACCTAATGATCTCGCCAGGCGCGATGACGGGAGACGGAGACCTGACCCTGCTATTATACCTCGGAGCAAAGCGAACCTCTGGATTGTCTCGACTAATAAACGGAGTAGTCCTCTTGCCAATATACTTGTACGCATCAAAGAACTTGTCCTCAGGACTAGGTGCAGCAGTAACTAGGGGTGCGGGAATAACGCCACTACTTCGCTTCCTCTACAACATGCAAACAGAACTCGAGTAAGTCATCGCTACTCATATTTTCTAATAACATGAATGCCTAGGCGTAAATGCTTAGTAGAATACATATACGACAAAAATGCATGCATGCGGCGCCATAGCCATAGCACCGTCAATTTGGCTTCAGTCAATAACGAAACCATCCTAAAATATATATATACATATATAAATAGTCCTTTGCGAATACGCATGCGGCGCCATATGCATGGCGCCACCAACCCTGGCCTCAACCAAGCTAAGGCCACACAAAAAAAAAATCACGGGTTTGTGCATGGCGCCATATTTATGGCGCCACCAACACAGGCCAAGCCCGTGGCGCCGTGGTGCCACTAATTTGCATGGCGCCACACTTTGTGGCGCCACCAGGTTTCCCCTCCCATATATATATATATATACGTATAAAAATATATATATATTAAATAAAAAAACCTAGGTTAAAAAAAAACCCTAGTTTACCTTATTGCTCTGTGTCGTAGCTCCACTTGATGACATGATGAGCAAGATCACAAATACAGAAAATAATAAAAGGGAGGGGAGCAATTAGGAGGAAGGAGAAGAAAATTGCTCTGAGAAACCTATCTTTATATTTCCTTCTTTGATTTTAACCTAGGCATGGATATATATATATATATATACACACATGTATGATTATGGAATCCCAGTCCCGGTGGGACTCTCAAAAAGGGAAAGGGGAGAGAGGGCCGACGCCCTCTTTTTAAAAAAAATAAAAAAAATAAAAAAAAAAAAGAGAAAAGAGGGGGGCGGATTTCGAGGCAATATGGCCATAGCGCCATGGCCTCGCCCGCGCCACATCCCGTGGTGCCATGGCCATAGCGCCATGGCCTCTGCCTCCTTTCACATGCACGTCCCTGCATGTATACATATATAAAAAAAAAAAAAAATTCAAAGCTCTCTCGACTGTTAGGTTTGTTCACACTAAGACCTAGTCTTGGAAACCCCTTTTGAATATGTATATATGTGTAACAACAACGCACAACGATGATAAGAGAGAACACTAAAACCTCGAAAGATAATATCACCATCCGAGTGCTTAGCATGGAACATTTATGTCCCACACTAACCAGGGGACTTTCTGTAGATGGTGAAAAATGAGAGAAGGACAAGATTGTCAAAACACTCTCGAAACCATGTCTTACTAAAGGCAGTCGCCTATTCAGGCTTATCTCTATAGCTCAGAATGCAACTCATTCCATGAGCCGAACAAACTCTCTATGAGCTCTTTCTTATAACTCCGGTGGGGAGGATAATATCACAGAGCAGTACTAATGATTCCACCAACATATTAAACCCATTGATCAGCTCAGAGCCAGACCTCGCTTGATGGTACACGGTGAAGAATCAACAGAGACGTATCCTCATGGATTTCCTCTTAAATGCGACTCAACATACGAGTCTCGGTGCAAACCTCAGGAATATTGAAGCTCTAGGCCGGTCCAGAGCTCTCTGAGAAGCATACACCAGCCTAAATAGGCCTAAGCAGACCTAATCCCAAGTTCAGGAAGGTCTAGCATACCATGGATAAACACGCCATGACCTCAGGTGTGTTGTAGCATAGGCACTCACACCACGACTAAGGCACAGGCTGCCCCAAAGTCGACCTTGGCCAGACGCCAAAGCCATAAATGCCACATAGCATGTCACCACCAAACCATGAGTCACCATGGATTGACAAAATTCAGCATTGGCCAAGAAGCCAAGGCCATGGCGGAAAACGCCACAAACCTACAAAGAGCATGGCCGCAAGCAGGCTAGCCTTGGCCATAGGCCAAGGCCGTGGCGCCATGATCCATGGCGCTACAACAAGATAAGCCTTGGCCAAAGGCCAGGGCCGTGGCGCCCCACATCCAACGTCAAAACACGTTATGAACTGGCCTTGGCCAAAGGCCAAGGCCGTGGCGCCATGAATCATGGCGCCACCATAACTCCCACCAGAAACACGTTATGAGCTGGCCGTGGCGCCATGAGCCATGGCGCCACCATCACTAGCGCCAAACACGCAGTTTCAATTTGGCCTTGGCCAAAGACCAAGGCCATGGCGCCATGAGCCATGGCGCCACCATAACTAGTGTCAAAGATGCACTTTCACATGGCGCCACCTTAACTAGCGCCAAAGCGCCATCAAGCACTTATGGCCTTGGCCAAAGACCAAGGCCACTCCTATACTTGTGTCCAGGAGACACTACATCATGTTGGTCACGACAATCAGTCGTACAAACCTACTCTACTCAACTCAACTACGCAATATCCGCGTATCACTCGCTCGAGATATCAAAACATCACACGGGGGGATAACTTTAGGGGTATTGGTCTGGCGGTCTACGGCAGTTGAAAGAAACTGATGGAGATGGTGGGCAGTTACGAGAAGATGGCGCGAGTGGGCATGTTCCACACAACTCAGGCAGTTACGGAAACCAACGCATGTCCTCCACTCCTCCACTCTTCCATGACGTCCACCTTCTCTGTCGAGAGATCAGGGTGAGTTCAGACTATAAATAGAGGATTCCTCTATCTTCCAAGGCAGAACATCAGAAACGTTCAGAACACACAGAAACAACCAAGAGCCTCAGAGAAAACACCTGAGAATCAAAATACGTTCTAGCCTTGGAGATTTCCAGTCGACTTCACGACGGAGATCTTGAACTCTTACACCCAAAAACACATCCTCAACCTGATCTCAAGTTTCTTCGCTGTTTCCCTCCCTAGACCAACCTCTATCCTCTCTGTGACCGAAGCAAGGTGGGAACGACCATCCTTGGTTTAGGCTTGCCTTGTTCGACTTTGATCTCCGAGCACTACGAAAGTACCCAGAGACGGTACACTTGTTTTTCCAGAGAAACTTGTTCAAAGATGGTTGAACTTAGGTCGGGATCAGATACCAAAAACCCCAACTCTTCAACGAACGGTGCTGAAGCCTCCAACGCAGCACTTCCCAACCCACCTGCATCCAGCAATACGCCCAACGCACCTGTTACGCTAGGTAATCCCTCTTCAACACCCATCACCTCAGCTACCCCCATCACCCCAGTTACTCCTGATGCTCCGAACCACACCTTTGGCAAGAATCCTCCTTCCACAGCTAAGAACAACACTACCGCCGACAAAGGAAAAGGACTATCGGGAGCATTAACCATGGAGGAGTTAGCCAAACGACAGGACGCCCTCGCAGAAAGCCAAGTCAAGATGTTCGACACTCAGATAGGAATCCTGGATTGTCTCAAGGCCTTAACCTCAAAGCTGTCAAATTCACCAGCCAAGGAGACCCCTGAAGCCACTACCGCAGGTGCTCGCTCAACGGTTATCCACATCCGCGATGACGAAGCGCCTTCTCTCCCGGAAGAACCTCGACAGAGAGGAGGGCAACCTTCCCGCTATGTCACGACAGACGACTTGGAAAAGCTGCTACGAAACCGGGAAAGAGACGTGATGTCACCCATCCACCAGCACCAGCCACCATACCCGCACGAAGTCCAGAGGATTGCCCTCCCCAAAGGCTACATGTCACCCATGTTCTCCTTGTATGACGGGACGGGGAATGCACGCGAACACATTTCACGATTCATGGAGTCTCTAGGAGAACACGAGTACAATCATGTCTTGAGGCTCAAGGAATTCTCGAAGTCTCTTACTGGGAGAGCTTACACCTGGTACAACAATCTTGCTCCGAATAGCATTGGGACCTGGGGCGAGATGGTGAGCGCATTCTACCGCAAGTACTTCTTCGTGTCTGAACAGATAACACTATCTGACCTCGGCAGGATATTCCATAGGCCTAGCGAACACCCAAACGACTACGTCAAGAGATTCATAATTCAAGCCCTTGATTGTCACGATCTGAATGTCACGGAACAACAGTTAGTGGAACTTTGCATCAACGGGATGATCCCTGTTTACCGGGCCCTCTTGGAGAACCTCCGCTTCCAGACCTTCTCTGAACTCCATGAAGCTGCGAAGAGGTCTGCCACCACTGCGCCCGCTCTGCTGGAAAGAGCTAAACCCCTCAGGAGCGAGGAGACTCGTGCCACTCGTGGCGACAGGAGACTGATTAACAAGCAGTATAACAACAACTTGCCATCCATGGGTGCCGTCAGCGAAGGAGGAAAAAGAAAAGGGAGCGCCACAGAGGTAACGCATCCAAAGCGTGCTAATTCAACTCCGGAAACCCCAAACAAGAACATGAACCAAGGAGGGCAACAACAACAACCGGAGACGCGGAGGCAGAAAGCCAGATCAGAAGTACCAGACTACCCGTTCCCCATGAAGGAGGTACTAGAACTGCTAGACACTTGGATCCAGGACGGGGTAATTGCGCTCCCTACACCTCAACGCCCTCCTACAGCTGAAGAGGTCGCAAGCCCAAGGTATTGTCGTTACCACCAAGTTACTACTCACTCTACCAGGGACTGCTTCACCCTTAAGCGGATTTTCCAAGCCAAGGTGGAGTCCGGAGAACTACACCTAGGGAACGAAGGAGTATATCAAAATCCTCTACCTGTTCGGGGATTCATGTTACCCGAGCAACCGGTGAATGAGAGAGTGGAGAAGATAATGTACCAGTTATGTGAGACCCTCTGTCTCTCGAAACCACAACGAAAAGACATGTTCACAGCGCTCAACATGGTGGTAGCAGGGAGACGCTTACCTTTCAAAGAAGTCAACGACCGGACGATGTCCAAGCAGGAGCTACAAGCAGGAATGCAAGGCTGGGGACTCCTCACAACCACCCGCGTGTCCGATGCTGAATTTTCGAAGACACTTATCGACCCAGGATCCCCAGTGAACATCATCTCGGTTAAGACTCTCAGAGCCGCCAACATCCCACGGAGCCAAGCTGTACGCGCCCCGACCATCATCAAGGGACCTGACGGAGCCGAAGTACGAACCTACGGATGGATTGATCTTCCCGTAGAAATCGCCACGATTCCAACCATAGCGGAGTTCCACATCGTTAAGGGAGAAGCCGAAAGCGACATGATACTGGGACGCCCATGGATCTACAACAACCAGGAAGTACTTCCCCTGGAATTCATGAAGCGGTTTGTGCAGGAGAGCGAGACAACAACCACACCCACAAAGCCCACGAAGGCCGATGAGAACCCCCTCAACCAAGAAGGTACTTCGTCCACCTCCCTTGCATCTGATAATCCACATTCACCGAGTCGCTGGGGACTCACCACGAGGAAAACTACTCGAGGGGAAAACCCAGGAAAACCCGCGATAGACATCGGCACAGCCATTAGAATCTTCATCAAAGCTCTTCAAGAACCTGGAGTTGTACGTGACAAGCTACGCAACGACAAGATCCAGGGAGGAGACGAGCTCACCCTCTATAACATACCATCCGAGGCCTTAGAGACCATTCCGGACTTCGGAGAATACATGAAACTATTCAACCTCAAGCAAGAGACAGGGGAGGACACGGTCACATATATGGAAAGGTTTGGCAAGAAAGTGAAGGAACTCTTTCCTGATCGAAGTTCAACCCATACCATATCAGCTATGGGATCGAATTCGGTCTAGCAATGTCTTCACCGAAACCCTAAGGGAGGACGACACTAGACCTCCCGTTTATTGTATTTTCATTCCTCCAAAGCAGCGCGTCATAGCGTGCAGTAGATAGGATTTTCCATTTCAGCAGATAGGATTTCCATTTCAACAGAATTAATTAAGAAAAGCATTTTATTTCAATATCCCTTAGGAGACATAACCCAATCCGATCAATAGAAAATACCTACATTCCACTCAAATATTCAAAAACTAAAAAATGGGGGAAAGAACCCTATATATAAGAAAAGACACCTAGTCGAGAATATCACTCAAGACCCCACTAGGTCCACCTTTGCAAGATAGCCTTAACCGTTCCAGCTCCTCTTCCTCCTTCTGCAACTCAGCCTTCAACTCTGCTACCTTCTTCTCTTTCTCCTGGAGGATCTCCAGGGACCCCTGAGCCTTAGCCCTTTCGAACCTATCCCGCAGCCAAGCTACGTTGAAACCTTTGGACTCAGCTGCAACTATAGAATCCTCCCAATCTTGGACGTCAAGCGGATCTGCGGAGTCAATGGATTGAACAGTCATCTCGGTCACCCTCGACAACAAGATGCCGACTAGCGACTCGGAGAGTAACCTCTGCTCCCTCTCATGGGCAATATGGCCGAACTTTCTCCAAATATGAGTGTACAACGCCTGGAACTTACTCGCCACTGGGAAATTCACCACCAAGACGTACCCGGGTCGAACTCGACTAACAGACGAAGGAAAAGCAACCCCAGCACCAGGATAGGGAGACGCCACGTCCGTGCCGCAGTTAGTTGCATCCATGCCGCCAGAAACGACCTCGTCAGTAACCTGAGGAAGATCAGTATCCACGTTGTCTTCAGACGTCCATCCATCGAGAGCTTCGGAGGAAGTCGTGTCACCTTTCAAGCCATCTCCACTCTCCAACGTTTGCACATTCTCCGAGATAGCATCAACACGACCCTCGTCCCCCTGTTACTGTAGAAATGGGATTATAGTTAAGAGATACTGCTAACGCGAGAGTGGACCTGAAAGAGAAGAGACCAACCAACTTCAACAAGCTCACCTGGATGAGTGGGCGGTCATGAGCATCGATAAGAAGGAAAGAAGAAATCTCAAGACTCGCACCAATCAGCTCGTCTGCCTCCTTCATCGTCTCAAGGCTCGCATCAATCTCGTCTGTCTTCTTCCTCGTCTCAAGGCTTGCACCAATCGGCTCGTCTACTCCCTTCGTCACCCCCGCGTCAACAACTGGGGACTACGTGATTCCATCACACCCCTCCGGTGCTGAACCCTACAGAAACACAAGAGGATCAACCGAGGAAGGGTAGATATGTACCTGTACAAGACAAGAGGATGCCCCGAAGTGAAAACTACTTACTCGAGATGGGAAGGAACACGAGCTAGCCGCAAGGGAGGGAGCAAAGGGACAACCTTCAGGTAACTCCATCCTGTTGCATTTAATCTTCTTCTTAGGCTGAATCAGCGGAGGTGGCGCCATCTGTTATCAGGGAAAGGGATCTTGTTAACCTAAGCAAGACAAGCAAGCAAGGCATATGCATGAGCATTCAGAGAGAAGACTACCTGGGGTGTTAAAGTGAAAGTAGGCCTGTCATTCGCATTCAACTTCTTCACAAAATTGCCCAGAACCGTCAACGTGTAATCCCAGAATAGGTTGTATTCCGGAGTGACCTTCGCTAGCCTACCTGCCGCCAAAAAGACAACTTTCCTCCCCGGATCTTGGGTAGGATCTAAGTACACACGCAAGTCGTCCTCGGGTGGAGCGAGAGAACGGCTGAAGGGCACATCCTGATCAAACCCCATAAACCGAGTTGCTCTATCGATGTTATACGTCTGCCTCACCAATCTTCCCTGATAGAAGCCGAAGATAAAGCCGGAGACGCTGCTACACATGAACACCTGTTGCCCGTAGTGATCGAAGTTATCGAGACCCCGAGACCCGGAGTGCAAAACGACTTCGCCACCCTCAGCCGCGATTTCGAATTGAAAGAATCCATCATCATAGACCTTGCACCACGGACGGAAGCAGACACATTCATACCTGTCCAGAAAATCTATCAACCTTGATGAGTCCTTGGGACGCTTGTCGCTCCACCACATGATCCTGGCGTACTCCGATGAATTCAAAGGAAGACCCCCCTGCGGAGCATAAGGCACGTAGTGTTCCCACAAGAAAGCCTGGAGAAAAGGGAGATTGACGAACGATGAAACACGACCCGTGGAGGAACTAGACATATTCCCAGCCAAAGCACTCTGATGTGCATACTGGGACCCAAGGAACAGACTCCCAATTGGTAAAGGCATTCCTCGCGCCAGCCAAACCGCGTAGGAAACAACGGAAGGCTTCAGTGTCCCGATAGGATCGTCCTCGAATATATCTCGCGACAACCAGAGCGTGAGGAATGCAGCTATGATCTTGGTGTTGCTGAGAGCATCGGCTCTACCCCCAGATGAATACCAATGACGAATCCATCTCGTGTAATTCTCGTCGACAGAGGCATTGGGTAAATGAAGTTGATTAATCTTCGCCTTTATTTCATCAATCAAAACGTCGGGAAGGACCCCCGGTTGGTCCCGCGGGAGGCTCCCAAGTACCGGAAGATGATACAAGGACGATACCGCCTCCAAGGAAATAGTAACCTCTCCTAAACCAGTAACGGCAGTATTCGTAGACCCACACCTGCGAGAGGCGAACGCAACAACACCTTCGACATCTGCATGCACTCTCAACTTCCCAGATGCTTTCAATGCATGTGCAATCCCGACGCCTTCTAAGATGTCATACACCTTCTTGTCGTTCAACATGGATTCCAACCAAGGGATCCACTGATCCAAAGGAGCTGTCGGACCGCGGAAGTCAACAGAGGAAGCTTCATAGTCGCCTCGTTCCAAGGAGAACCTAATGATCTCGCCAGGCGCGATGACGGGAGACGGAGACCTGACCCTGCTATTATACCTCGGAGCAAAGCGAACCTCTGGATTGTCTCGACTAATAAACGGAGTAGTCCTCTTGCCAATATACTTGTACGCATCAAAGAACTTGTCCTCAGGACTAGGTGCAGCAGTAACTAGGGGTGCGGGAATAACGCCACTACTTCGCTTCCTCTACAACATGCAAACAGAACTCGAGTAAGTCATCGCTACTCATATTTTCTAATAACATGAATGCCTAGGCGTAAATGCTTAGTAGAATACATATACGACAAAAATGCATGCATGCGGCGCCATAGCCATAGCACCGTCAATTTGGCTTCAGTCAATAACGAAACCATCCTAAAATATATATATACATATATAAATAGTCCTTTGCGAATACGCATGCGGCGCCATATGCATGGCGCCACCAACCCTGGCCTCAACCAAGCTAAGGCCACACAAAAAAAAAATCACGGGTTTGTGCATGGCGCCATATTTATGGCGCCACCAACACAGGCCAAGCCCGTGGCGCCGTGGTGCCACTAATTTGCATGGCGCCACACTTTGTGGCGCCACCAGGTTTCCCCTCCCATATATATATATATATACGTATAAAAATATATATATATTAAATAAAAAAACCTAGGTTAAAAAAAAACCCTAGTTTACCTTATTGCTCTGTGTCGTAGCTCCACTTGATGACATGATGAGCAAGATCACAAATACAGAAAATAATAAAAGGGAGGGGAGCAATTAGGAGGAAGGAGAAGAAAATTGCTCTGAGAAACCTATCTTTATATTTCCTTCTTTGATTTTAACCTAGGCATGGATATATATATATATATATACACACATGTATGATTATGGAATCCCAGTCCCGGTGGGACTCTCAAAAAGGGAAAGGGGAGAGAGGGCCGACGCCCTCTTTTTAAAAAAAATAAAAAAAATAAAAAAAAAAAAGAGAAAAGAGGGGGGCGGATTTCGAGGCAATATGGCCATAGCGCCATGGCCTCGCCCGCGCCACATCCCGTGGTGCCATGGCCATAGCGCCATGGCCTCTGCCTCCTTTCACATGCACGTCCCTGCATGTATACATATATAAAAAAAAAAAAAAATTCAAAGCTCTCTCGACTGTTAGGTTTGTTCACACTAAGACCTAGTCTTGGAAACCCCTTTTGAATATGTATATATGTGTAACAACAACGCACAACGATGATAAGAGAGAACACTAAAACCTCGAAAGATAATATCACCATCCGAGTGCTTAGCATGGAACATTTATGTCCCACACTAACCAGGGGACTTTCTGTAGATGGTGAAAAATGAGAGAAGGACAAGATTGTCAAAACACTCTCGAAACCATGTCTTACTAAAGGCAGTCGCCTATTCAGGCTTATCTCTATAGCTCAGAATGCAACTCATTCCATGAGCCGAACAAACTCTCTATGAGCTCTTTCTTATAACTCCGGTGGGGAGGATAATATCACAGAGCAGTACTAATGATTCCACCAACATATTAAACCCATTGATCAGCTCAGAGCCAGACCTCGCTTGATGGTACACGGTGAAGAATCAACAGAGACGTATCCTCATGGATTTCCTCTTAAATGCGACTCAACATACGAGTCTCGGTGCAAACCTCAGGAATATTGAAGCTCTAGGCCGGTCCAGAGCTCTCTGAGAAGCATACACCAG
>JAJJMA010177377.1:0-35240 GCA_023529015.1 Papaver nudicaule
GTCAGAAGAAAAGTTGGACTGCGAGGGTTAGAATGGAAGTATGTTACGCAGGAGGCAAGGGATAACATGTGGAAGAGGATACAAGCAAGCAACTACTGATTTCTACAACCAATACTCTTCCCATCTTTATTCATCATTTTGTTATGTACTGTTCCTAACATGCCATAAAATATCATTGTAGAAATATTATGATATCGACGAGTCCACAAGGGAAAAAACGATGAATATTCTCCGTGAAAAACTGCGAGATTTCAGAATGAAATTGTATAACAAGTTTATAGCTCCCAATCCGCATAAAGAAAACCCGGAGCTAATAGTTCCCAAAATGTACAAGACGTTTGTGGATCGAGTATCAGGGGACCATTTCGTGGAATATAAACTTTCAGAGATATCTAAGGTTAGATTTTTCTGTTTATTGTCTTTTTTTATTTGTCTAGTCTAAGACACTGATGAGAAACCTTTCTCTAATTTTTAGTCAAGTTATATCTGCTAAAGACCAAATATATTTTGATTATTCTTTCTGTCAGACTCAGGCTCTGAACAAAAGAGCAAGAGGCATGAATAGCCTCCCCTCGGAACTCGCTACTAAGATCCTATCTTCCCTACCAACATCAGAAAATGTTCTCGACTGTAAATCCGTGTGCAAGGAATGGCAGGCAGCACTTGCGAAACACAGATTGGGTCTCTTATGTGCAGCCTCCACTATGCCTCAACGTATGGAGGTATTTTTAATGCCTAAACAAATCAACCATGGACAAACCGGCAGCATTGGCCCAATAGATTTTCACGCAAATGTTACAACACACAAATATCTCTCCCCAATTCTTGTTGGCTCATGCAATGGGCTGGTATGCTTTGGACTACCACACAACAATATTCACGATCCAGATTATATTATGAATCCATTAACTGGTGAACACCTCCACCTCCCCAAACTTGTATATCCTTTTCCATGTTATTTTGATGTGAAGGCCGGCTTCGGGTACTGTGACTCTACTGGTGAATATAAAGTTGTGAGAACCTATGACCAGGGGAAAATCCAAGTGTACACTCTTAGCGATGGTAAGGGTTGGAGAAACAAAGAAGACTTTCGGTACAAACTAGATGAGCTGTCTGGTATATTTGCACATGGGCGTTTATTTTGGCTCGATCGCTCAGCAAACTTAAGGATTGTATCTTTCGATTTGCATACTGAGATCTTCAAAACAGTATCACCACCCCCAATACAGATCCTTAAGAAGGTGAATCCCATTGTCGGGCTAGCAAAAATTGGACTGTCTTTATGTTTATATTATAAGAGTCAGCGTGGAGACGACATTACTCTCTGTTTGTGGTCACCCATTCTCGAGAAAAGAAACTGTTTGAGAGCAAATGCCAGATGTAGGGAAAGCAATTGGGTGAAACTGAGCATCATTGAATTGGGAAAGAAGGAACCGGACTTGCTATATTATGTACCAATTGCACTTGGTAAGAACAATATCTTATTGTTGTGGCGAATTTCAATGATGAGCAGGAAAAGTCTATGTCTTTACGATTTGAACACTAAAACTAACCTGATTATCTAGAAGCCTCGGCGTGAAGATCTACTAGAACCATACCTTCACATAGTACCTCACATGGAGCTGAATGTGTCATTGAAAGGCTTTGGAGCAAAACACGACCCATGTTGTGAAGATATGCATAAAAAAACGCACTTCCAGGTGCATGAAATTAGTAGTATTCAAATGATGCAGGAGTATTTACATACCCATTGAGAGTTGAAATTTTTTAAGTATTGCTTCTTGTTGTGCACCCTTGTTAGCATATGTAATGTTCTGGTCTGAAAAGACTGCTTTTTATTTAGAGACACCATGCAGAAAGCTAGAGAAGTAATGTTTTAGATGATTTTTATTCCGGTAACATATGCTAGCTTTGTCCAATATGGCTCAAAGTTCACTATTTAGCATTATTACTGTTGGATGCTTTTATTTCTTTGTATTAGAAAACCCAATGTGGATGTAGTTAGTATTATTTAACGGGAAAATGACACTTCTTTGTGACCTACCTTATATTTCTTAACAGTCGTGTGAAACAAACTGAACGTGCAAATGCTTCACTGATCCTATCTGTCAGGCATGTCTTTTCCCAACAGTCGTGTGAAACAAATTGAACGTGCATACTGTGCATAACTGATTTTATCCGCCAGGCATGTCTTTTCCCAACAGTCGTGTCAAACAAGCTTTTTGGATTGCAAGTCTATATATGACCCCACTATCAGTGTGATGTACCATTTCTCCAGCAACCACAATGGATAACTCGCCCACACACTTGAATATCTTGCCCCAAGACTTGGTCCACGAGATTTTAGATTGCCTTCCAACTACACAATCAGTTTTTGATAGCAAAGCTGTTTGCAAAGAATGGAGAAGCATGCTCGGAAACAAAAGGATTGGGCTTCTTTTCAGTGCGGTTCCAAATAACGGACGACATGTTTTGTTGGATGAAGGCGATACTACACAAATGTTCTACACAAAACATATTATAGAGGAAAGCTTCCACACAATAATTACTGGACAAATTGACCCTGAAACAGGAGATCGCAAACATACTTTTCAAATTGTTGGCTCTTGTAATGGGTTGGTCTGTCTGTATGTTCGGCATAAGTGCTCAGGAGATCCTATCTATATCATCAACCCAGCCACATGTGAGCAACTTATCCTCCCTGGAATATGCAGACATCCTACATATTTTTTGGGGGGAACTTCTGGCACCAGCCGAAATGTAATAGGGGGTTTTGGGTACTGCGAACATTCCGACGAATATAAGGTACTCCGTATTCATGAGGATTGCATGGTGCAAGTGTTCACCCTTGGGGACAAGAGGAGTTGGAGGCACACCGGTTACTGCCCGTATAGCTTTCTTTGTAAAACCGGTTTATATGCACAGGGCCATCTTTACTGGTTGGAATGGTGCTCCCGATCACAGAAGATGGAATTACAATCTTTCGATCTGAGTAGGGAGGAATTTAGGGATCTTAGTCTACTATCATATCACAACGAGGGTTTATACGTGGAAGAGAATACCAGAGTTGGGATGATTCTATATGGACCCCGTTTGTGTGTTTACTACACTCACCACACGGTGGAAGGAGTTCGTGTATATTTTTGGTTGGTGACCGAGGATAATACTTGGAAGATCAAGAAGAGCACACTACTACCGTGGCTAGAGTACTCCAGTCCATGGTATGTGCCGATTGCTTTTGGAGATAAAATACTATTGTGGAAAAGGCGCCGTTTAATGTGTTACCATTCATCCACTGGAAATTTAGAGGAAATCGGGGGAGACATTCACCACCAGACAGATATTGTGGTTACTCCTCGCATGATGACCCATGTTTCTTTGATGGCTTTTGGTGGAAAATCTGGTGGGCCGCGTTGTTCCTTGTTGGCTTGAACGTGAGTTTGAAATTAAGTAGAGTACTTATTCAGAGTTGTTTTCTTTTTCATTTTACCCTTCCTTTATAGTACATTATTAGTAATTAAAACTTGTTTCATTTCTCAATCTACTACCGCTTTTCTGTGTAATAAAATTTGATTGTTCTAAATGATACTACAAACTGGAATTTGTACTTTACCAATGCCTTTTTTATCTTGTTCGTGCTACATTATGTTCGAGACATGTATATCGATATTTTGGGAAAAAGTTGCCAAAATTTAATGGAGATATTCTCTCTGATTTATTATAGCTGGAAACTAAAATTTAGGGAAACTAACCATAATTAGTTACACAAATCTAGAAACTTTCTCTTTAACAATTCGAGGATCAAAACCGTATAAAATTTCAACCAAAAACTTCTTTTTGGAGGGATGAAACAAAAATCCTCGAGCGGGATGATTCCCGCCTGGTGTTTTGGCTCCATTTTAAAGTTAAGTTTTACTTTAAACTCGATTTATCCTTTCTGAAACGTCTACTCCTAACTCATCTTCTTCACATGGTTCATCTCTTTTATCTGGTTGGTTCTAATACTGGTATTATCTCTTTAACCCTTTCTCGATTCAATACAAATGATGTTTTAAAGGAAATAAAATGTTTGTTTTGACTAATAACTAATAATCATAGGTTGTTTCAATCCGGTTCTTGTATATCAAAATAATGTTCTAGGGTTAAGTTATATGCATCAATGGTACTTTTGCTCTTATATATTTCATATATATAAACCTGATACTTCTAAAACTTACTTTTTAATTGTTGCAAGAATTTAAACACAAGTTGTTTTGCGACCGCTCTTTTAGAAGTTTGTCAATATATGCTCATATTCCTACCTTTGTTGTACGTACACAGTTTAAGTTATGGCTGAAGAGGACATTTTCCATGATATGTTTATCGAGGTAGAAGAAGAATACCCCGAGGACGGCAATATAATTGATGTGGTGGATGACGATGAGATACCTGAAGTAAGTTACTATGATCATTTTGATTTTAAAAAAATCTTAACCAAACGTAGAGCACCATTCAATAGATTCCTCCGTGACCTGGTCATGAGAGAAGTTGGACTCCCGGCATTAAAATGGAAGTATGTGACCCAGGAGGCAAAGGATAAAATGTGGAATGAGATACAGGCAAGCAACTACTGATTCCTACAACTATCATTATTCATCATTTTTATTTATCAATTTTGTTTTGTGCCTGCACTAACATGCCATTTAATATTACCCTAGAAATATTATGGCGCCGACGAGTGCGCAAGAGGAGAAACGATGAATTGTCTCGGTGTAATATTGCAAGAGTTCAAAAGGGAATTTTATAACAAGTACATAGCTTCGCATACCAAAATTTTGGAGCGGATGGATCCCAGAAACCAGAAGAAATAACATTGGAACTATTTCGTGACATATAAGCTTTCAGAATTCAAGGTTAGATTCTTTTGTTTGTATATATTTTTTAAATGTTTTTCCGTACATCCCTGCGTGTGTATTTCATCATTAAATAGAACTCAAAGGAGGTATGACCAAATATATATATATTTATTTATTTTTTTGTCAACAGACTCAGGGTCTGCACAAAGAGCAAGAAACATGAATAGGCTCCCCTCGGAAATCACTAGTAAAATCCTGTCTTCCCTACCAACAACATAAACTGTTCTCGACTGCAAATCCGTGTGCAAGGAATGGCAGGCAGCGCTCGCGAAACACAGATTGGGTCTCTAGTGTACCTCACCATATGCAGGTATTTTTAATGCCAAAACAAATGAACCATGCCCAAACCAGTAGCATTGGCACAGAATCTCTTTACAGGGCATCGCACAGAAATTCCTGCCCAACTCTAATTGGCTCATGCAATGGGCTAGTATGCTTTGAGATATACCACACAACGGTATTCATGATCCAGTTTATATTATGAACCCATCAACGGGTCAGCACCTCCACCTCCCCAAACTTGCAGGTCCTTTTATATATTGTTGTCGGGCAGGTTTCGGGTATTATGAGTTTACCGGTGAATATAAAGTCGTGAGAACCATTGGCATGGGGAATTTCCAAGTGTACACTCTTGGCGATGGTCGGGGTTGGAGAAACCAAGAATTTGACTACAGACTAGATGAATCGTCCGGTATATTTGCACATGGGCGTATATTTTGGCTCGAAAACAGAAGGAAATTACGTAATGTATCTTTCGAAACAGTATCACCACCCCCAATCAAGATCCCTAGGAATGTACATCCCATTGTCGGGCTGGTCCGAATTGGACTGTCTTTATGTCTATATCATATGAGTCAGCATGAAGGCAACGTTACTCTGTGTTTGTGGTCACCCATTCTCGAGAAAAGAAACTGTTTGAGGGCAAATACTAGATGCAGGGCAAAGAATTGGGTGAAACAGTGCAGCATTGAATTGGGAAGGGTGAAACCGGACCTGTTATATTATGAACCTATTGCACTTGGTAAGAACAGCGTCCTGTTGTGGCGAATTTCAATGTTGAGCAAACATCTTTGTCTTTACGATTTGGAAACAAAAAATAACCCGGTTATCTGGAAGTTTAGACGTGAAGATACAGTTGATCCATACCTTCACATAGTTCCTCACATGGCGCTGAATGTATCATTGGAAGGCCTTGGAGAAAAACCTGACACCTGTTGTGATGATATGCATCTAACAACGACCTTTCATGTGCATGAAGTTTGGAGTCTTTAAATGATGCGGAAGTACTTATATACCCAATGGGAAACTTGTTATTCAGTCATTAACTTGTGGCCCAAACTAGGTTCATTGGGAAAACATATATGTAATACTTTCTCTAAGTGCTGCTTTTGATTATTGTCAGTTATCTTTTGTTAGCCGAGATGATAACCAGGTAGCAGATGGCATCTCTAAGTTTGTTAGGAGGTCTAAGTGTTTCCTAGATTGCTCTTATAATTTTCCTTCCTTAGCAAGTAATGTGTTAGCAAAAGATCAAAACTTGGTAGTTGTTTAATCATCAATGAATTTGTTCTGCTTATCAAAAAAATTGATACACCCATTCAGAGTTGTATTGTTTCTTCCTGCGCAATATTAGGGAAGTGTGTATCTGGGCGAGTATCGTCTGTGCCACAAATTGTATGTGCCAAATGTGTCAACCCAATAGTATTGCGACACATGTCAAGTTTTGTTATAACCAAAATTCAAGCTTCAATTTCCATTTATGTTCTATGTTAATTTGGTAATGTAACCAAATATAATATTTCCTAAGATTTTTTAGGAGAAATAATTAGTAAATCTTTATCATTTTTTTGGTTTATTATAAATCAATTTCTCACAAATAAATTCTAAATTCATCTTCTTTCCTAGTTTTTGGACTAGCACAACCAAATACACCCTAAAACTAGCAAATAAGATGAATATAAATTTTATTTGTGAGAAATTGATTTAGGAAATGTTATCTATAGTATTTTGGGGAAAAAATCCTAAAGTTTAATGGAGATAACCACCAAATATTCTCTCTAATTTATTTAGGGACACTAACCATTGTTGGTTACACGAGATCTAGAAACTTTCTCTTAATAATTCGGAAATTAAAACCCCCCAAAATTTCAACCAAAAACTTCTTTTTGGCGGGTTGAAACTTGAACGAAAACTCTCAGAGCGGAATAATTCCCGCCTGTTGTTTTTGCTCCTTTTTAAAGTTCAGTTTTACTTTAAAACTCAATTTATCTTTTCTGAAACCTCAACTCTACTCCTAACTCATCTTCTTCACAGTGGTTCATCCCTTATCTCAGGCTGGTTCTTATACTGGTATTATTTCTTTAACCCATTCTCGATTCAATACGAGTGATGTTTTATATCATGTTGTATTATACATGTTGTTGATTTTAATATATTTTAAGGGAAATAATCTGTATTTTTTTAAAAAAAAAACTAATAACTGATAATCATATATAGGCTGTTTCAATCCGGTTCTTGTATCAAAATAATGTTTTAGGGTTAAGTTATATGAATCAATGGTACTTTTGCTAATATGTTTAGATACTGTTTTTGCATGTGGTGCTTTCCCTGTTAGGTTTAGCTATGATTTTGTAGAATCATTTATTTCTTTTTTTACCATGGTTTTTTCTTGATATCAAGCAAAAATGGTTCATTTCATATCATCTAAAATTTGCTTTCTAATTGTTGCAAGAGTTTCAACACAAATTGTTTTGTGAACCTTCTTTTAGAACTTAATCCATCCGAGCTCATATTCCTACCTTTGTTGTACGTACACAGTGTAAGTTATGGCAGGTGATGACTTTTTGGATGATATGCTTATCGAGCACGAAGAACACCCCGATAACAGCAATGAAAGTGATTTTAAAATATACAAAAGGTTTAGAGCACCGTTTGAAAGATTCCTCCGCAAGATCCAGGTAACCAACTACGGTTTCCTACAACCATCTTTATTCATCATTTTTATTCACCATTTTTGTTTTGTGCCTGTCTCTAGTTAACAAGCCATTTAATATTACCCTAGAAATATTTTTGTATCGACAACTGCGTAAAGCGAAAAATGATGATTTGTCTCGGTGTAATACTGCAGGACTTCAGAAGCATGAATAGGCTCCCCTTGGAAATCATTACTAAAATCCTGTCTTCCCTACCAACATCAGAAAGTGTTCTCGATTGCAAATCCGTGTGCAAGGAATGACAGGTAGTGCTTGGGGAAAACAGATTGGGTTTCTTATTTGCGGCCTCCACTACGCCTTACTGTCTACATGTATTTTTAATGCCAAAACAAATCAATCATGAACAAGTCGGTAGCATCGGCCCAGAACCAGTTTTAAGTTTAAGATATCACAGTATAGAAATGAATTGCCCAAATATTATTGGCTCATGCAATGGGCTGGTATGCTTTGGGATACCACACAACATGGCTCTTAATGATCCAGTTTATATTATGAATCCATCAACTGGTGAGCACCTCCACCTACCCAAACACCCAGATCCTTCTCCACATTTTCATGAAGTGAAGGCAGGATTCAGGTACTGTCAGTATACTGGTGAATATAAAGTTGTGAGAACCTATGGGAAAGTCATCCAAGTGTACACTCTTGGCGATGGTAGGGGTTGGAGGAACAAAGACGACTTTCAGTACAGACTACGTGAATCGTCTGGTATATTTGCACATGGACGTATATTTTGGCTCGAAAACAGAAGAAAATTACGTATTGTATCTTTCAATTTGCAAACAAAGAAATTCGAAACAGTATCACCACCCCCAATCAAGATCTTTAAGAAGGGAAAACCCATTCACGGGCTGGGGTTAGCCCAAATTGGACTGTCTCTATGTTTGTAATATACGAGCCAGCATAGAGGCGACATAACTCTGCGTTGGTGGTTGCTCGAGAAAAGAAACTGTTTTAGAGGACATACCAGATGCAGCGGAAGGAAATGGGTGACACAGTGCAGCATTTAATTGGGAAAGAAGGAAGAGCAGTTGATACATTATGTGCCTATTGCACTTGGTAAGAACAGCGCGTTGCTGTGGCGAATTACACTGAATTGCAAACGTCTATGCCGTTATGATTTGAACGCTAAAACTAACCTGGTTATTTGGAAGTCTCGACGTGAAGAAGCATTACGTCCATACCTTCACATTGTACCTCACATGGCGCTGAATGTATCACTGAAAGGCTTTGGAGTAAATCCTGACCCCCGTTGTGAAGATAAGCATCCAAGAAAGCACTTGCATGTGCAGGAAATTAGCAGTCTTCAAATGATGCAGAAGTACTGATATACCCATTGAGAGTTGGAAATTGCTTCTTGGTGCACATTTTCTTATGTTATTTAATGTTCTTGTTTAAAAAGACTGTTTTTTATTTAGAGATACCATGCAAAAAGCTAAAGAAACAATGTTTTATCCAATATGGCTCAAATTTCACAATTTAGCAATATTGGATGGTTTTACTTCGTTGTGTTAGAAAACTCAATGTGGAGGTAGTCCGAATTGTTTAGCGGGTGACGATCACATTTATGAGCCCCACTCATATCAGATTTATCCAGAAATTGTGACCTACTTTTTTCTTGCTTTGTATTCATTTCATTTTTTTTTTTTTTTGTAAGCCAGTACAAAGGATTTTTTAAGTTTCGGAAGTTTTTGTGAACCTCCCAACCTCATAGGCACACATATATAAATAGCATTCTCTAGTTCTTTGCATTGGTTGGCATGTCAGTATCCTTGTAGTGTGGTGTGCGGGAGTTGGAGGTAGCTCCATAGGCGCTCCGAAGTATCTAATGTGTTTAGAGAAACACACTTCAGTGGTGGATTTTGTGGAGTTGAAAGTGAAAACCAACTTCTACCGATGCTTGGAGTTGCTTGAAATCTTCCAATGCTGGTCTGAAGAACCTTGATCAAATTATAACTTCTATCCTGAGTGAGACGGCCTTCTGCATTAACACACTACGATGGACGCAGATCAAGTGATTCAAGATAACACGACCAAGTTGAACTGTCAAACTCCGATGGACCGTTTGACAGCTCTTTCCCCCTAAAACTCTCGCATTTCACAAACCTCTATGATGGCTCCCTTTTGCGACTTTCAACAACTACTTGGGCTTGCATGATTCTGGCCCAATATGTATGACATGTTCGCCTTCATGAGTATTGGGCCCTGTCTGTGTGTCTCTGCATTTCATATATCTTGCGGGTTTTTTTTTTTTTTTGGTGTCTTGCGGTTACAAACCAAAAATTCAAAATTCCTATGGATCCTCCTAATTTGTTGCCAAAATTTAGTGAAAATTGTTAGAAATATTAGGGAAGTGTATATCAATATGCTGGGAAACAAATTCCCCAAATTTAATGGAGATAACCACCCAATATTCTCTCTAAATTATTTGCGGAAACTAACCATATTGGTTACACGAGATCTTGAAACTTTCTCGGAAGATCAAAATCACCCCAAATTTTAATCCAATTTTTTTTTTGGTGGTATGAAAATCAAACGAAAATTCTCAGAGCGGGATGATTCCCGCCCTGTTTTGGCTCCATTTTAAAGTTAAGTTTTACTTTATTCTCCATTCGGTTATTAAAACTAGATTTATCTTTTTCTCAAACCATAAGTCTACTCCTAACTCGTTTTCTTCACAGGGATTCATCTCTTCTCTGGCTGGTTCTTATACTGGTATAATCTCTTTAACCCATTCTCGATTTAATATCAGTCATGTTTTATCTCATTTTGTATTATGCATGATGTTGCTTTTAATATCTTTTGAAGGAAAGAACCCGTTTTTTTTTTTTTTTTTTTTTTTTTTTTTTTGGCTTTGAAGAGATCTGATAATCATAGGCTGTTTTCAATAAGGGTTGGTGTATCAAAATGATGTTCTAGGGTTAAGTGTCTAGAAAAGCAGGACCGATGGGAATAGGGAATATGGTTTTGTTTCTGCAACCCATTCACGATTGAATACAAATGATGTTACTATATCTTTGTGTGTGTGTGTGTGTGTGTTTTTAGTTTTCTTTTATGCAAATAATTTTTTGATAGATTAAACTGAAAAGGATATACTGTTCATCTCATTTGAAAGTTGTTTTCTTCTTATTGTCTTAGTAACATTAGGCTTCATCTGACACATGTGCATCTCTGCTTCCAGATTTCCCATAATGCACTAAAAATCTTTAGACTCCATTCTTCAACATATATTGCCATAGAAGCTTTGTTTTTTTGATACCATATAATCAGATGTTAGTATTCAAGAGTTGTTTCACTTGTTTAATCATGGATTCATGTCAACCTGGGTTTTCTTTTTATTCTTTTTTCTTGTTTCGCCGGTTAGTAAGTCCACTGTCTTATTATACACCGCTTTATATATCTGGCATCGTCAACCTTGGCTGGTCAATTGATCTTCGGGTTTATTTTCCATGCTAAGCCGTTTGCAAGTAATGGAGAGTTATGTCTCATATATGCAGTCCCAATGGGTTTTGTACTCTTACCTAGTAACTTGGGAACTTTAGTAGATTCGGGGGATAATTCTACGCAGATAAATTGCAAAATAACAGATGGATAAATTTGTTGGTGTTTAACCTTAGTCTTAGTTTACTCGACATTTTCTCTTGTTACCGGGATGATCAAAGGAATGTAGGACCTTCATCCACATGGTCGCTCCTACGTATCGTTATCTGTATTTCCGTACATCCTTACATGTTTTTCATAATTACTAGATCAAAGAGAAAACCATTTCAGGATCAAGAAGTTGGGGAAATGGAAGTAGCGGTGCAGGCAGGATTAATGGCTGATATACTAACTGAAGTAATTACTTGCCTGAGGGCTGTGGTTACTATACTGGATAATACTGCAAGTCTCCCATCCTTTTCACAAGGATCTCCGGATCAGAGCAACCGTTCCGATCGATGCAATACTGGGGAGCATTTAATCCACATCTCGAGAGGAAAATACCAGCATGAAAATCATTCAAGAAAACTGGGGAACGTACACAAAAAAAAAGATAACAGGAAGATCTTTTGTACCAGATCAGGGATTTGAGAGTGGCATATTTGAAAGAGTTAATATATGTTCTCTTTTCCAGTCATTTTAATCTTTTTTTGTTTTGGTATTTTCTCTTATGTTATTCATATGCCATGTATATCTGCAGGGTATACCATGCATCCTTTATTCTGAAGAAAAGGAAAAAAATTGTTGCTAGAGGTGTGGCTTATATCGAAAGGGAAACTGAGCAAACTGTTCAGGTTGGTGGGGGAAACGAGCAGAAGATTGTTTGCAATTTAGTGCAGGTTGATGAAGTGTTAGAGGAGAAACTCAGTTTACCCATAGCCGATATGATTTGGGAGAAGCGACTGGCGCTTTCATCGACTGGCCAAAATCTAATATAATCTTCAGTACCAAGGTTAGTTGCTTGGCTCGTTTGTCGAGGGAAAATAATTTTATTTGTGTTTTTACTTGAGTCATGACTGATGGATTCCATTTTGGTTCCGGAATATATGTTGCATGAAAATTACTTACTACGTACTACTATATTGATGCAAAGGTATCTCAGAGAAAAGAATTTGAATCCGGGCAAATCAAGGAGATAAAAAGAGCAAATGTTCTACCAACTGGAAGGGGATCTCAGAGAAAGGAGTCTCAATCTGGGCAGCGCAAGGAGACAACAAAGGCACAAGGTCCACAGTTGGAATCTCAGAGTACTGAATCTCAATCCGCACCAAATATGGGGGTAAGTTTTATTTTTTTTTTGTTTGTACAGTTACTTGAATAAATATTGTTGATGTTCCTATATATTGCACATATTTCCGCAGGGTGTAAAATGCAAGCTCTGGTCAGGAGTGTCAGGTTCCAATCCAAATGTTGTTGCTCGAGGTAGAGCATTCAAAATTACTGAGAAAAAAGGTGTTACCTGCAACAAATGAAGATGTTGATTGCCACAGAGTCCTCATTGATGAAGTATTAATGCCTACTTACCGTTTACCCGTACGGACTGGAAGTATTAAAATATTAGAGAAGGCACTTGGAAAGGCCATTGCTTGGCCAAGAGAGTGGGTCTCTTTGGATGTAATGCCTGAGACGCAAACAGCTGAAGTTTCTCTGATGAGACCAGGAGCCGATAATATCTTGTCTTCGACGCAGGAATTACTGAATGAGTCACAGTATGTGGAGCAATCAAAAGCCTGTCAACATGAAGACAGTCGTATAGCAGGTTTAAAACATGCAATGGAGAAAACACAACAGAAGAAAAGGTCTGTTAGGGCTCGCAGGGGATATTCAACTCCAGACGGCAAACCAAAGAATAAGAGGAACGTAGCAAGGATGCTATCAATACCGGAAGAACATCATTTGGAGTCTCCATCCAAAAAACTAAAGAACTAGTGTTTAAGATGATAAATGCATGGTCTGTAATATTTTCTTTTGCAAACTCCTAGAGCCGAGTTAAACAAACAATAATTATTAATAATATGAATTTCCAGATTAAATTTAATTGCATGAATATTCCCTTGGATGACCCGTCCGGGTCGGCTGGTGTCGGTAAATAACCATTCTTATCACCCGACCCGGGAGCTGGCAAAAAAACCGTTTACCCAGCCACGTGGATGGTTACAGAGGTATCAATCTAAACGGCTAAAATTCCATCATCTCCCGCAGATCTAGCGACACGTGTATGGCTCCAGATCCGAAATATTTCTAGGAAAATAACGGCTCAGATAATACCACGTGGACGGTGCAAAATGCATCTTTTCTGACGGCTGAGAATGCTTGTATCTGGACGGCTGATGTTCCATCATCAGAGAACAGTTTCTTGACATCGTACGGTGGAAAAATGCTTCGGATATTTCATTCGCGTGTCTGTTATCAATATGCAGCCGCGTTATTAATGACGCCAAGAGTCTGAAAGGTACAGAACAGACACTTGGGACTAATATGTTGCGTCGTTTATATGATTTTTACGACGGTCCAAATGGATAAAGAGACTGAAAGGTATCGAATAGACACTTCGGACTAATATTTGCGTCTTTTATATGATGTTTTACGACGGTTCAAATTATCCTAAGAGTCTAAAAGTGTATAGAATAGACACTTGTAATTATATTTTGCGTGTCCATGAACTGTTTTTACGACGGTTCGAATGGTACCAGGAGTCTGAAAGGTATACAACGGACACTCAGAATGATATTTTCGTGTGTTTTAAATGACCATTACGACGGTTCAAAATACTTCTGGAGTCTGAAAGGTATACAACGGACACTCAGAATGATATTATTGTGTGTTTTAGATGATCTTTACGACGGTTTGAGTGATTACAAGTGTCTAATGAGACCCGTATTGCTACTAGAATTGGGAAAATTTTGCATCACTGTGCGACGGGTGGTTGGGAAGGCCATGTCCGTTAATCCTTATACTGACACTCAAAAGCCAGAGTAGCAATAAGGGATATAAAACACGTCAACACTCGACACGCTCCGGCCATTTTTTTTGGAAGTGTCTGAAGACATACGGACACTGTACAAAACCGTCTTAAATGCTCATTTGTGTACTAGTGTTACTTCAGTATCTATATCACATAGGCTAAGATTATTTTATATAAGAATGGTCTTAGTTATTTAAAAAAATATTCAAACGTGTCAGATATACTTCATAGAATATTATCTCCATAAATCTGATATATTTCGAAAAGAGAGTTCGAAACTCTGGTTATGAACCAAAGAGAATCTTTATATAATTACCTATCTAAGGTGACAGTCATAAAGATACTCGGAAAATCTAAGACAAAAAAAACTTATTTATTTATTTGTATTTTTATTACATACACAGTGTTTGTTTCGGAACAATTATTCTCTTATCCCTTAGAGATTCTTAAAGACACTGATGATAAGAGAATGTTCCCTTTTTGCTGATTAGACAGGATCAGATCCCGTTGGGCTGAATAACCCAAGGAATGGATCAATATTAGGACAGGATGAACATACCTGATTGCTGGTATTGTCGCTGCTTGACCGTGATTTTGAGTGATTAAATAACCAAGATATCGTTGAGATTTTCTTAGAAGAGCGTTTCTTCATTCCTGCAGAGGCTGAAATTCTAGCTATGTAAGCAAGAGATTGTCTAATCTCACTAAACATTTGTTCAAGTTTTTGTAGTGACTCATCATGAAATTTTAGAAGCATATTCCTTTGCCAATCAAATGTGCAATCTAAATGTTTGGATCTCAACTTGTTCAGAAGTAGTTCCTTTCTTGACACAGGAGTGTTACAAGGGGTTTTTTCCAGAGAGATATCTGCAAAACTCGCTAGACATCTAAGGAGATCGCTTTCAGCAACATTTGATGGAAAATGAGTGGATAATGCTTCTAGCATTTTAGTTCTTATACCCTGTTCGGAAACTACTTGTTTAAGTAGATCTGAGGAGTCAAGGACCTGATAGAATCTTGTACAATAGTTCTTGAATGATTCACCATGTTTGATAGAGAGATTATTCTAGTCTGGAGGGAGAGTATCAAAATCATGTGATACATGTCCGTAGATTGTGTTAAGTGTAGCCCAAGCATCATGTGAGCATTCACAAGCAATAATATGCTCAAGAATATTACTATGGACCGCACGTAGGATGATTTTCAGGCCAATAGCATTGTTTTGTGCCATACTTCTTTCATCATAGGTGTAATCAACTAGGTTTTTCTGTCCAAGAGTAGCATCATTAACAGGAGGAACATAACGATCAACAATGAGTAACCATACATCAAAATTGAGTGTTTTGAGGTATACTTCCATCAGGCGTTTCCATTGTTGAAAGTTTGTTCCATCAAATCTTAGAGGTAAGTTAACATGATAAGGATCAGAGTTCATGTTCATGGTTATTCTTATAGGTTAGATCGAGCCAAACAGAGATTGTTAGATCTTAAGGTGTTTGCCTGCTCTGATACCAATTATAAAGACGAGGGTACCGATTACACCACCAATCTTTTATTTTAGTCCACCTATAAGTCAAACCTTGCCGGTTCCTGAAATCAATAACTCAAGAACAAGATCTCTTTCAGATCTGATTGATTCACACAAGGGAGTCAATACAAGAATCTGAAAGACTATGTCAACCAACCAAGTACGATACTTTAATTATATAAGATGACTCAAATATAATGCGCAAGTAAAGTAAAGTACACACAAGATTTTGTTAACGAGGAAACTACAAACTCGTAGAAAAACCCCGAGACCTAGTTCAGTTTTGAATACTCTTAAGAATTAAGCCTCCAACACACCTACTCTCAGACTTCGGACTAGCTGGTGCAGACAATATGACCCTAATACCACTATTAGTCACAAAGATTTCCCCTCAGTATTCCTACGCCTCCAACCACAACAAGGTGGTCATGCACATGTACTTGTAGATGGTGAAAAATGGGAGAGGGACAAATGCATAAAACTCCTCTCTAACTACGCCCTACCTAGGGGCAATCGCCTATTCAGGCACATCTCTATAGCTCAGAATGCAACCTATTCTACGAGCTGAATGTACTCTCCATGAGTCCTCTCTTATAACTCAGAGGGGAGAGGATGATATCTTGGTGCAATACCGATAACCTCACCAGCACGTAAACCCATTTAATCTACTTCATGTCGACATCGCCTCGAATTCCTCAATATTAGAACTAGATTGCTCAATGGTACATGGTGAAGAGTTAACAGAGACAAATCCTCATGGATTTCCTCTCAAAATGTGACTCAATATCCGAGTCTCAATGAAAACCTCAGGAATACCGAAGCTCTAGGCCTGTCCAGAGCTCTCTAAGAGGCATACAACATCCTAAACATGCTTAAGCAGACCACACTCTAAACTCAGAATGGTCTAACATACCATGGAAAAGCACACCATGACTTGAAGCACACTGTAGCCCAAACGCATGCGTAAGCCATAGCGCCAGCGCATGCATAGGCACGCATGCACCATAACACGAGTGCACAAGTACGCCGCAATCCAGTTGGCCTTGGCCAAAGGTCAAGGCCGTGGCTTCCTCAGCCCATGGCGCCACAATTTCTAGCCTTGGCGTGGCTTCCCTAGCCCATGGCGCCACGATTTCTGGCCTTGGACTCCTTGGCGAATGGCGCCAAAACTCATGGCCTTGGAAAAAGGCCAAGGCCGTAGCCTCTTGGACTATGGCGCCATAAGTCATGACGCCATGAAATCTAACCTTGGCCCAAGGCCAAGGTGCTACACTACAGGCACCATATCCATGGTGCCATGAGTTCCAGGCCTTGGCCAACGGACAAGGCCACTCCAATACACCCACTACGCGTGTCTCGAAAGCACCACACTCATGCTGGTCACGACATCCTAGTCACACGACACTACTCAAACTCAACTCAACTACGCAATATCTGCGTATCACTCGAGATATCAAAACATCACACGGGGGGATAACTTTAGGGGTATTGGTCTGGCGGTCTACGGCAGTTGAAAGAAACTGATAGAGATAATGGACAGTTATAAGAAAGTGGCGCTGAGTGGACATGATCTACACGATCCTAGCAGTTACCGAGAACAACTCATGTCCTCTACTCCTCCACTCTTCTACGACTTCCACCTTCTCTATCGAGAGATTAGGGTGAGTTCAACACTATAAATAGAGGCTTCATCTATCTTCCAAGGCAGAACATTCAGAACAACTAGAATACGGAAAAACACCAGAACCTCAGAGCAAACAGACCTGAGTATCCAACACACTTCAAGCCTTGGAGATTTCCAGTCACCTTCACGACGGAGATCTTGAACTCTTACACCCAAAACACATTCTCAACCTGATCTCAAGTTTCTTCGCTGTTTCCCTCCCTAAATTAACCTCTATCCTCTCTGTGACCGAAGCAAGACGTGAACGTCCATTGA
The DNA here is from genome assembly GCA_023529015.1 of Papaver nudicaule. Classification (NCBI taxonomy): domain Eukaryota; kingdom Viridiplantae; phylum Streptophyta; class Magnoliopsida; order Ranunculales; family Papaveraceae; genus Papaver; species Papaver nudicaule. The sequence goes on from JAJJMA010177377.1 coordinate 17,801, forward strand.
CTTGGTTTAGGCTCGTCTTGTTCGACTTTGATCTCGAGCACTACGAAAGTACCCAGAGACGGTGCATTGTTTTTTCTAGGTAAAAACAGTTGGCGACCACAGTGGGAGATCAATCTCTCGGTTCCAGAAAACTTTTTTCAAAAAATGGTTGAACTTAAGTCGGGATCAGATACCAAAAAACCCAACTCTTCAACTGACGGCGTTGCGGCCTCTAGCACAACGCCTACCAATCCACCTGCATCCGGCGCTACGCCCAATGTTCATGTTACTCAAGGTGCTTCCCCTTCAATACTTGTCATCCCGGCGATTCCCATCACCCCGATGACTCCTAGTGTTCCAACCAACACCTCTGGCAAGAACCCTTCCTCCACAACTAAGGTCGGCGCTACCGCCAAAAAAGGAAAAGGAGTATCGGGACCATTAACCATGGATGAGTTGTCCAGACGGCAAGACGTCCTCGCAGATTGTCAAGACAAGATGTTTGACACTCAACTAGGGATCCTGGATTGTCTCAAAACCCTAACCTCGAAGCTGTCGAGTTCACCAGCAAAGGAAACCCCTGAGGCTGCTGCTACAGGTGCCTGCTCGACCGTCATCCACATCCGAGATGACGAAGCACCTCGTGTCCCAGAAGAATCTCGCCAAAGAGAAGGACAACTATCTCGCTACGTCACGGCAGACGACCTGGACAGGCTACTACGAAACCGAGAAAGAGAGGTGGCGCTACCTATCCACCAACACCGACCACCATACCCGCACGAAGTGCAGAGGATTGCTCTCCCCAAAGGGTATGTTTCCCCCATGTTCTCCTTGTATGACGGAACTGGAAATGCATGTGAACACATTTCGCGATTTTTGGAGTCGTTGGGAGAACACGAATACAACCACGTCCTAAGACTCATAGAATTCTCAAAGTGTCTCATTGGAAGAGCCTATACCTGGTACAATAATCTCGCTCCGAAAAGCATTGGCACATGGGGCGAGATGGTGAGCGCGTTCTACCGCAAATACTTCTTTGTGTCTGAGCAGATAACGTTATCCGACCTCGGCAAACGACTACGTCAAGAGATTCAGAATCCAAGCCCTTGACTGCCACGATCCGAACGTCATAGAGCAACAACTGGTAGAACTCTGCATCAACGGAATGATTCCCGTCTACCGAGCCCTCTTAGAAAACCTCTGCTTCCAGACCTTCTTTGAACTCCATGAAGTCACGAAGAGATCCGCCACCACTGCACCTGCCATACTGGAAAGGACTAAACCCCTCAGAAGCGAAGAAACCCGTGTCACTCGCGGTGATAGAAGGCTAATCAACAAAAAGTACAATAACAGTCTGCCATCTATGGGCGCCATTAGCGAAGGAGGAAAGAGAAAGGGCCCTGCCACGGAAGTAACACATCCAAAACACACTAATTCGGCTCCAGGGACCCCGAATAAGAACATGAACCAAGAAGGGCCGCAACAACCAGAGATGCGGAGGCAAAAAGCCAGACCAGAGATACCAGACTACCCGTTCTCCATGGAGGAAGTTCTAGAGTTGTTGGACACTTGGATCTAGGACGGGGCAATCGAACTCCCTCTGATACGACAACCTCCTACAGCCGAAGAGGTGGCAAGTCCAAGGTACTGTCGCTATCACCTAGTCGCTACCCACTCTATCAGGGATTGATTTAGCCTTAAGAAGCCAAGGTGGAGTCCGGGGAATTGCACCTGGGAAACGAAGGAGTATACCAGGATCCTCTACCAGTTCGAACATTTACCTTTCCTGAGGAACCGGTGAACAAGAGAGTAGAGGAGATAATGTACCAGCTATGCGAGACTCTCTGTCTCTCGAAACCACAGCGGAAAGACATGTTCATGGCACTCAACATGGTAGTGTCGGGCAAACGCCTACCCTTCAAGGAAGTTGATGAGCAGACAACATTTAAGCAGGAGGAACCAACACAAGGACAAGGCTGGGGACTCCTCACAATCGCTCGCCTCTCTCATGCTGAATTCCCGAAGACACTCGTCGACCCGGAATGACCGGTGAACATCATCAGTCAAGACCCTTAGAGCCGCTAATATCCCTCGCAGCAGAGCTATCCATGCCCCTGCCATCATCAAAGGCCCTAATGGAGTCGAGGTACGCACCTATGGGTGGATCGACCTTCCCGTCGAAATCGCCACGTTCCCGACCATAATGGAGTTTCACATTGTTTAGGGAGTCGTCGAGAGCGACATGGTGTTGGGACGCCCATGGGTCTACAACAATCAAGAGACGCTTCCTCTGGCGTTCATGGAGCAGTTTGCGCAAAAGAGCAACACCACGAAGGCAGTAGCCACGTTATCTGCAGAACTCAAGGGAGTCAATAGAGACTCCCTCGACCATGAAGGTACTTTGTCTACCCCTCTTTTGTACGACATCCCACATTCCCCGAGTCACTGGGGACTCACCACAAGGAGAGCCACTGGGGAGAAAAGCCCCGAGAAACCCGCAGTAGACGTCAGCACGACTATTATGATCTTCATTAAAGCTCTTCAGGAATCTGGAATCGTACGTGATAAGCCGTGCAGCGCTAAGATCCGAGGAGAAGGCGAACCGATTCCCTATGTTATGCCACCTGAAGTCCAGGAAACCATCCCAGACTTCAAAGAGTGTGGAACTATTCAACCTAAAGCAAAAGGCGGGGGAGAACGCAGTTGCATACAAGGAGAGGTTTCGCAATAAGGCGAAAGAGCTTCTGCCTAACAGTGATTCACTCCATGCTATATTGGCTATGGGTATGGGCTCGGTTTAGCAGTGCTTCACCAAAGCCTAAAGGAGGCCGACACTAGGACTCCTGTTTATTGTATTTGCATTCCTCCAAAGCAGCGCGGCATAGCGTGCAGTAGATAGGATTTTTGTTTCAGCAGATTAATTAAGAAAAGTCTTTTGTTTCAATATCTCTTAGAAAACATAATCTTATCCAGTCAATAGAAAATACATACAACCCATTCAACGTTCAAGAACCAAAAAGAAACCATATACTTAAAACATAAAAACCTACTAGTCGAGAAAATCACTCAAGACCCTACTAGATCCACCCTTGCAAGACAGCCTTAGCCGCTCCATCTCCCTTTCCTCCCTCTGCAACTCGACCTTCAACTCCGCCACCCTCTGCTCCTTCTCCCGGAGAACCTCTTGGGAACCCCGAACCTTGGCCTTTTCAAACCTGTCACGTAGCCAAGCCCCATTAAAACCTTTGGATTCAGCTACAACTATGGAATCATCCCAGTCTTGGACGTCGAGTGGATCAGCGGAATCAAGGGGCTGGGCCATCATCTCTAACACCCTCGACAATAAGGTGTCAACTATCGACTCAGAAAGTAGCCGCTTCTCCCCGTCATGAGCAATGTGACCGAATTTTCTCCAAATCTGGTCATACAACGTCCGATACTCACTCAACACCGGGAAGTTGCCCACCAAGGCGTAGCCAGGTCGAACTCTGCTTGTAGATGAAGGGAAGGCAACTCCAGCGCCAGGATAGGTGGGCTCCAGGTTCACACCACCATCAGACGCCTGGTCAGTTGAAGGGATAGCCACCTCCACATCGGCCGAAAGAACCTCGTCAATGACCTTTGGGGGAGTGACGTCCACGCCGTCACCTGGTGATTGCCTCAGAGTTAAAACCGCTCCTGAATCATCCATAGCGACTTCGTCAACAACCCTGGGAACAGTTGTCTCCACGTCGTCACTCAAACTTTCCCCACTCTCTAGCGTTCCCACGATCTCCGAGACAACAGCAGCATCAGCGCGACCCTCATTCTCCTGCTCCCACAGACACAAGACCGCGGATGGTTAGTCGACTACTTACTAATTATACAAAGACGAGCCCTAAAGAGAAACATCCGGCAAAGACATCAAGCATCAACATGCCTTACCTGGGAAAATTCACGACCATCGGCCGCGCTAGGAGGGGAAGAAACACGAAGACCAACACCAATTGGCTCGTCTACCTCATTTCTCACCTCGGCGTTAACAGCTGGGGACTCCGTGGTATTTTCACACTCCTTCGATACTGAACCCTGCAAAGACGGTAAAGGAGGATCAACCAGGAGGGGGATACATCTACATAGAACGAGAAACCCTACCGGAACGTGAACGACTCACCCGAGATGGAAAAGGACGTGAACTCATCACTGGGGAAGGACCAATGAAACGACCCTCAGGTAATTCCATCCTACTACACTTAATCCTCTTCTTAGGTTGGACAACCGGAGGAGGCGCCATCTGTCACCAGGGGAAATGATCCCAATTAACCTAGGCAAGATGAACAAAAGCGTATACATGAATATCCAGAAAGAAGATTACCCGGGGTGTCAAGGTGAAGGTGGGTCTATCATCCGTGTTCACCTTCTTCACAAAGTTACCCAGAACCATCAAGGTGTAATCCCAGAATATATTGAATTAGGGAGTGACCCTCATCGGTCTACCAGCAACCAAGAAGATGACTCTCCTCCCAGGATCCTGAGTGGGGTCTAAGTATTCATGTAAATCGTCCTTGGACGGAGGGAGGGAACGATCCAAGGGCACGTCTTGGTCGAATCTCATGAACCGCGCTGCTCTGTCAATGTTGTACGCCTGCCTCACCAACATGCCCTGATAAAAGCCAAAGATGAAACCTGAGACGCTACTGCACATGAACACCTGCTGCCGTCGTACTCGATGTTAGTAACACCGCGAGACCCAGAACGCAAAACAACCTCCTCAGCCTCCGCAACAACCTCGAGTTGAAAGACTCTATCATCAGGAATGTTGCACCATGGACGAAAACAGACATACTCATCCCTGTCCAGGAAATCTATCAACTTTACCGAGTCCTTGGGCTGTTTGTCACTCCACCACATGATCCTGACGTGCTCCAGCGAATCTGAAGGGAGACCACCCCGTGGAGCGTAGTTCACATAGTGTTCCCACAAGAAAGCCTGAAGAAAGGGGAGGTTGATGAACGACGAAATACGACCTAGAAGAGCTAGACATACTCCCGACCAAAGCACTCAAATGCGCATACTGAGACCCGAGGAACAAACTACCAATTGGTAAAGGCATACCCCGCGCCAGCCGAACAGCGTATGAGACGACACAATGCTTCAGTGTCCCGACGGGATCGTCCTCAAATATATCCCGTGACAACCAGAGTGTGAGGAATGCTGCTATAATCTTGGTGTTGCTAAGAGCGTCACTCCTACCTCCAGACGAATACCAATAATGGATCCACCTGGTATAGTTCTCATCAACAGAGGCATTAGGCAAATAAAAATCTCTAATCTTTGCATTTATTTCATCAACCACGACGTCGCAAGGGAGCCCCGGGTAGTCCCTCGGGAGTTTCCCGAGTACCGGAAGATGGTACAAAGATGATACTGCCTCCAGAGAAATGGTGATTTCTGTTGATACTAATTATCCTATATCAAACACTCATGTAACTTCGAGGTTGAAGATGGTTATCAACTATACGTTATTTTGGATCCTCGTCCTTGGTCGTATCCAATGAATGGAACAACGATCTTAAAGTCTCATCAGAACTCTCAAATGATAAATAATCTTAAAAGCAAACTGAATTAGACGGATCCACAACGAAGTGTTTCATCTCCTTATCATTAAGACCTTTTCATGGTGGCAATACATATAGCTACAATATAAAACATTCTGGTGTTTATTAAGTTCGATTCAATACAGCTGGGGAATGATACTGTGCTGTCTATTCTCCCGGTTCCGGAAGGTATTTGACTATAGTATCTCCTCTTGTGATTTTCTCGACCCCCTCCTCCCTTGATGAGGAGGAGTATTTGTAGTGATTATGAGAGTGGATTCCTCTTTGATATCCTTTGTTTCTTCTGATGTTCTGATGGTCTTTCGCGACAGCTGGCTTCTGCACACCGTCTTTATGGTGCACTTCTGTGTTGACACCTTTTCCTTGGTATTTATCTTCGTTATACGGATCCCTTGATGCTCTCGATGTGTTTATTCTTATCCGTTAAGTTGCTTTATACCGTTGTCTGTTGCATCCAGGTGCTGACGCGTGCCCCTAGCCTTCTGTATCCCTATAAATTGTTGATGTGACCTCCCGGAGAGTGTGTTGTGAGTCGGTGATGCCTTCCATCGTTCTTTGGATTACCTCGGTGGCCTACTTCGGAGTGGTTTTGTACCTTGCTTCGTCTTCTCTGTTGTGCCTTCTTGCCTCTAGTTGGGGTTTATTGGATAGCGATATTTATGTATTAACAGTTTGCCCCTTTTCTTGAGGTTTATTTTAATAATCCTTCAAGAAAAAACCTTCATCATAGCTTCTTCATTAGAACTTCATATTATCTTTGTGTTTCTTACCTTGCTCCACTAAGTGCCGCAAACCACTAGGTTTACGTCCGTCTTCTTCTGCTTGTCGTTTGTTCGGGCTTATGCGTTTAGCTTGCTTCGTTGGTAAAGACATATGCTTTCTTTGTATCCGTAAGTATGTCTGCCGGCTTTATGTTGATAACCTCGTTGATCATGGGATCTTCGTCTTGTCATCTTTATCAGTGGGTTCGTCTGCTGCCTTCGTGTTGGTAACTTCGTTGATCATGAGATCTTCCCCTTAGTGTCTATATCAGTAGGTTCGTCTACTGCCTTTGTATCAGTAACTTCGTTGATCATGAGATCTTCCTCCTAGTGTCTATATCAGTAGGTTCGTCTACTGCCTTTGTATCAGTAACTTCGTTGATCATGAGATCTTCCTCCTAGTGTTTATATCAGTAGGTTCGTCTACTGCCTTTGTATCAGTAACTTCGTTGATCATGAGATCTTCCTCGTAGTGTCTATATCACTAGGTTCGTCTACTGCCTTTGTATCAGTAAATTCGTTGATCATGAGATCTTCCTCCTAGTGTCTATATCAGTAGGTTCGTCTACTGCCTTTGTATCAGTAACTTCGTTGATCATGAGATCTTCCACTTAGTGTCCACTTTTTCAGGCATTTCAACCTTTTTGGGTTAAGCATTATCTTTCAACCATCCTTGGCCAGGGGATGATTTAGGACATTAACGAAGAAGGATTCTCCCGCTAGGGGCGACGTTCGAGCTATCTCTATCATTGGGATTCTTACGCATCGCCTCATACATATTAATGAGGACCCTAGAGATGACTTGTGATCAGCAGGTATATTCCTGTCATGGCAAACATATGATTGCGCTTAGGCTGGTGGAAAACTTATTATTGCACTTACATCGTTGTTACTTTTTGAAATAGTTTTTCCAAATCCTCTTTATCTGTTGAAATACTTTTTGAAATATTTTTTCGAATTCCACTTTCGTTGTTGCCTGGTCCGTTGGTACGCGTGAGGCTTCTAAGTTTCCATGTTGACTATCTTTCTTTGCTGAAAGAATCCTCGAATACCTTTATGTCTTCTTTATTGTTAAACGGTAGTTGTTACTTTCTTGTGTTGTTTGGGTCTTCGCTCCTTCGAGATCTGGTTATGGAATCATTTGGTGGTGTAGTAACTGTAGTGTTTGCCACTCTTTGCCTTTGGGAGTGACTTTGTGGAGCTACCTATAGGCAAAGATCTTTCCTCGTTAATGGAACCCTGTGCTGACGTAGGTGTGTAGATGGTGAAAAATTGAAGAGGGTCAAAAATGTAAAACGACTCTCTATTTTGCCTTACCTAAAGGCAATCGCCTACTCAGGCATATCTTTGTCGCTCAGAATACAACCTATTCTACCAGCTGAATGTACTCTCTATGAGTTCTCTCTTATAACTCCCGGTGGAGAGGATGATATCATGGTGTAGTACCGATGACCCCACCAACACGTAAACCCATTAATTTACTTCATGTCGACATCGCTTCGAGTTCCTCGGCATCAGAACTAAATTGCTCACTGGTACTATGGTGGAGAATTGATAGAGACGTACCCTCTCGGGTTTCCTCTTCAATATTCATCGACTTCAGGCCCTCGCCTAGTCTCGGTCAAAATAGGGACGCACCCTCTCTTGTTTCCTCTATAAAAGACGACTCAACACCTTAGTTGTAACGAAAACCTCAGATCTATCATAGTTCTAAGCCTGTCCAGAACTCTCTGAGTAACATACAACAACTCAAACGCACCTAAACAGGTCATACCTTGACCAAAACATGGTCTAATATGCCATAGCTCATAGACAACATGGCTTAAATCATAATCGATAATAATCATTATATATAATATTTATTTAATTAATTAATTAATTAAATTAAAGATGTCATTATGTATAACCTTTAATTAATTAAAGGTAATAAGTATGCCCAAATTTAAAGGTAAGAAGTATGCCCAAATTTAAATTTGGTATGCCCGACAGCAGCTCACACAGGTCCGCCCAAATTTGAATTTGGTCATGACCTTACTCCTGGCGCCACACATTTTTGCGCCATTCAAATTTAAAAGGCTGATGTCATGTTGACGTCAGCCTATATACAAACTCTAGCGCCAGCTTCTTGTAGCGCCATTGTCCGCTCCCTCCGGCGCCACACTCTCTGGCTCTACACACACTTTCTCTATTTTGGGGCGCCACACGCACACTCTCTCCACGGCCACGGTCTCCTGGACCACGGTCTCTCCGGACCAAACAAAGGCGTGCTCACGACTAAATACCAAGTTCGTTGTACGACGGCTTTCACGAAAACGAGCGACGCGGAAGATCGGTAAAAGATCGGAAGGTGAATTTTAGACAACATCTTCCTACAGGCGTATACTGTTATGTGTAAAAATTTCGTGGCAATCCAATCCGTGGATCAAGAGATATGGCGCCATTGTAGTGCACACCGAAGTAAGTAGACAGAACGTACATACGAAGCCAAAACAGTTGCTGCGGAAAGCTCGTGAGGAATTCTTGGGTAAAATTTATAAACAAACTCCCTTTCAATGCCTACAACTATGTGGCAAAATTTCGTACAATAACTCCATGTGGTTTGAGAAATATGGCGTGAACATTGAGGAAAAGAAAAGCTGCCAGAATTTCCTACGCCAGCAACTTTAGTTGCGAAGGAACAGCCGGTGTGAGAATCCACAAGGGATTTTGGAAATTTTCGGTCACAATCTTTCTCTGTATTTCTCCCAGCACATGCTAAAATTTCATTCCAATCAAGCAAGGGGATTGGGAGATACGACACGAACTCTATAGCACACGCGTGATGCGCAGTCAAGAATCATGTACAAGACCACGTAAATTACTGAGGAAAATCTACGAGGAGCCTCGAAGAGATTTTTGGACACAATACTCCCCTGGATGTCCACCATGTTTCAAAATTTCGTGATGATACAACAAGGGAGTTAGGAGATATGACGCAAACACCAGGAAACACGCAAGACGCGAACTGTTGGAATTTACAACGAATATGCTATGACGCAAAGCTCATAGCGCCAGCATCTACGGCGCTACCAAGTCCATGGCGCCACACCTCATGGCACCACACCTCATGGTGCCCCACCTCATGGAGCTTTATTACTCAGTAAAGACGGCGAGGTAAACATCTTCATCAAGTAGTTCACCTATTTTAACTCCAACACCCTCTTCAACGACTGGGGACTTGGCACAATCATCGTGCTTTGGAGGAATTCTCTATAAGGGGATACCGAGAGTATGGGATCCCCACAATAAACACGTTAAGAGGATATATAAACGGGACGACACATGTTCTACACCAAAACATGAGACGTTTAGATCTACACCAAGAAAAAGAATACAATCGACTCCCCTGGTATCTCTCTACCGACTGCTGCTGCCGGTTACCACTGGATTGGTCATTGTTTCGTAAAGCATCGGTGCTCCACCTCACTCAACACTACGGATTCAACTCTGAACATCAATGGCCGCGTCTTGCTTACTGGAAAGTACGCCACCCAAGCTTGCACCGAAGGCGCTGTTTAGGAAATTAGCTAATTGCAGAACCACTCGCCAAGTGGAGACGATCAAGAAGAAACAAGGACTTGATCACGACAGGAAGAATGAGGAAAAGTTCTCTACTAAAACGGGTAAAACCTCTCCCTTCTTTCTATTTTCTTGGCTAAGACCTAGCCTATGTATGTATTTACATACATGACACTGGGGACCTCACTAAGCATAGTATCCCCTTCTCTAGAAAAGTCCCGGCGCCTCAAGAGCTTGTGGCGCCACAAAGGTTATGGCCCATGAAACCTATGGCGCCACGAATGATTAAAAAAAAAAAAAAAAAAAACGAATTAGGGTTCGCGCCATGGCCACGGCGTCGTGGCCACACCCATACGGCCACTTAGCTTCCATGGCCATGATGTCATGACCATGGCCCCCTCTGCTTGCCTCGGCCATCTTAGTGCCAACCATGGCACCACCCATCTCGTCCCCCTATCACCTAAAAAAAAAAAAAAAAACTTTTGCCAACTACACTTGCATGTTTTCACAGGAATAGTCTCATTCTCAGCTTTACATCATAGCTATAGTTCACATTAGAATATTAGCTCGTTAAGGCTAATAGGATTGCTATCACCATCTGAGTGCTTAGTATGAAACATTACTGTTCCACACTAACCAGGGGACTTAATGTAGATGGTAAAAATGGAAGAGGGGCAAAAATGTAAAACGACTCTCTATTTTGCCTTACCTAAAGGCAATCGCCTACTCAGGCATATCTCTGTCGCTCAGAATACAACCTATTCTACCAGCTGAATGTACTCTCTATGAGTTCTCTCTTATAACTCCCGGTGGAGAGGATGATATCATGGTGTAGTACCGATGACCCCACCAACACGTAAACCCATTAATTTACTTCATGTCGACATCGCTTCGAGTTCCTCGGCATCAACACTAAATTGCTCACTGGTACTATGGTGGAGAATTGATAGAGACGTACCCTCTCGGGTTTCCTCTTCAATATTTATAGACTCAGGCCTTCGCCTAGTCTCGGTCAAAATAGAGAAACACCCTCTCGGGTTTCCTCTATAAAAGACGACTCAGCACCTTAGTCGTAACGAAAACCTCATATCTATCATAGTTCTAAGCATGTCCAGAACTCTCTGAGTAACATACAACAACTCAAACGCACCTAAACAGGTCATACCTTGACCAGAACATGGTCTAATATGCCATAGCTCAGAGACAGCATGGCTTAAATCATAATCGATAATAATCATTATATATAACACTTAATTAAATAATTAATTAATTAATTAAATTAAAGATGTCATTATGTTTAACCTTTAATTAATTAAAGGTAATATAATATAATAAGTATGCCCAAATTTAAAGGTAAGAAGTATGCCCAAATTTAAATTTGGTATGCCCGACAGCAGCTCACACAGGTCCGCCCAAATTTGAATTTGGTCATGACCTTCACAGTTGTGGCGCCACACAATTTTGCGCCATTCAAATTTAAAAGGCTGATGTCATGCTAACGTTAGCCTATATACAAACTCTAGCGCGAGCTTCTTTTAGCGCCATTGTCCGCTCCCTCCGGCGCCACACTCTCTGGCTCTACACACTCTCTCTATTTTGTAGCGCCACACGCATACTCTCTCCACAACCACCGTCTCCTGGACCACGGTCTCCCTGGACCATGTCTCCACGGCCATGTCTCCACGGCCACGGCCTCCTGGACCACGGTCTCCTCGGCCATGTCTCCTCGGCCACGTCTCCACGACCATGGTCTCCTGGACCATGGCGCCATACCTAAGTGGCCAAGGTCGTAATGACCAGTACAGTGGCGCCATAATCCATGGTGCCACGAGATTTGACCTTGGCCCAAGGCCAAGGTCGTTGCTGTTGTGCCATGGCGCCATGAGTTCCTAGCCTTGGCCAATAGCCGAGGCTGATGCTATCCATCCGTGTCTCTTAGCGCCACACTCACATTGGCCACTGAGTCATAGCCACATGAAGCTATTTAAACTCAACACAACCATGCAATATCTGCATACCACTCGAGATATCAAAACATCACACGGGGGGATAACTTTAGGGGTATTGGTCTGGCGGTCTACGACAGTTAGGAAGAAACTGATGGAAATGATGGGAAGTTATACGAAGATGGCGCGAGTGGACATGTTCTACACGACTCAAGCAGTTACAGAAACCAACTCATGTTCTCCACTCCTCCACTCTTCCACAACTCTTACCTTCTCTATCGAGAGATCAGGGTGAGTTCAACACTATAAATAGAGGCTTCCTCTATCTTCCAAGGCAGAATGACCAGAACGCTCAGGAACACCAAAGCCTCAGAACACGAGCAACAACCAGATTCTGAGTATTCAACACACTTCAATCCTTTGGAGATCTCCAGTCACACTCACGGCGGAGATCTTGAACTCTCACACCCAAAAACACACATTCTCAACCTGATCTCAAGTTTCTTTCACTGTTTCCCTCCCTAGACCAACCTCATCCTCTTTGTGACCGAAGCAAGACGGGAACGACCATTGACTTGGTTTAGGCTCGTCTTGTTCGATTTTGATCTCGAACACTACAAAAGTACCCAGAGACGGTACATATGTTTTTCAGGTAAAAACAAGGTGCTATCATCCACTCTCTTCTGTATGCTTGTTGTGGTAAGCTGGTGCTGTCCTTCGGGTATCTTGTACTGCCTTCATAAGTTTCATTGTAATTGATTTGTGTTTCTTTTCGTATCGTTCCCTTGGTCACATCTGTTGCCCCTTGCTTGGTCGTGATTTCCTACACGTTGCGTTTCTTTTCGTCAGCATCTTCGTTTACCGTCTTTTTCTTTTCTCTTTCATTGGTGTTTTGTTTCTTGGTTGCCACTGTTGTACGAGTAGAAAATCTGCATAGGTACCCAAGATACCATATCCATCAGATCTACTCATACATACAGTTAATTCAAACATGATTCAATGGTGCGAGGACCATAAGAACAATACCGAAGATAAATATAATAACAATAATCAAAGGTTAAATGCATAAAGACTTGTATTGATTTCTCTGTGTTGTAGCTACATGGAATATAACCCTAAGGAGCTAGAGGAGATACAGAGCTAATCCCACTCTTGCCGCTTAGGTTCTACCCAAAAAGAATCCAACCATTACAAAGTTCTCCAAGCTCGCCTTATATAGACCGAGCTTGGGTGGTTTACAGCTAATAAGACAAGTCTCAATCGTGGTATTGTCAGTCCCGGTCGAGTAAGGCGGTTTATTCGGTGGAACTCCGAAGCTGTCTCTGGGGCTTCGGTCCTTTAGGACAAGATCCGAATCCCTTTCTTCTAACTCCTTCGGTACGGTCCGAGTCCTTTTCTTCCGAGTCTCCACCTCGTCCGCATGTGATCTCTTCCTCTTTGGTTTCAGTCCGAGGCTTCGTTGCCGATCTTCTGGGGTGGTTAGGCTTCTTAGATGTGAGACACGTGTCCCGAGGGGTTTTACCCTCCACAGTTTGCCTCTTTTCTTGTCCAGAGATCGAGGAGGTTTGGAGAAGAAAACCCTTGGCGTTGCACCTTCTTTGACACGTGTTCTCCTTCGGTTTCTAACTGACACGTAACTTCAAGTACTTTTCGAAACCCTCACCCTCCTTTTACCTATTACCGGTTGCATCGGTTTCATCTTTTCCTATTTAAATTTGCTCTCTCGTTTCTTCTTCCCTCTCTTCTTTCTTTGCTTTCTTTGTTGCTTTCGAGGTGCTTGAATCTCTTTCTGTGTTCTTCCCTTGGTCATGGTAAGTTTTCGAAGTTTCTGTCTCTGTCGTTTAGCTTGGTCTTTATTTGCTGTTCCTCTGACTTTTCCTTCTACTTCAGGCTTCTGCAAGTGCTTCTGCCAAGGTTTCTTCAAACGCTTCTCCCATCAAGGTGCTACCTTACAAAATGGTGGATCCTCAGAAAATGGGATGAGAAGAAAGGGCGCGTGTTTACGGCTTTGATCAGTCTCTTTTCTCTTGCCAAAATTTAGGTAAGAGGATTTTATCCCCTGAACTGCTTGCTGCTCAGAAATGCGGTAGTAGAAGATTAATCGTTTTCGGTGAACAACTCGGCGCCGGTCTTCCTATACCCTTGTATAATCCGTCAAATCCTCTCTTTTATGCGATTTACTCCAAAATCAATCCTCCTTGGGGAGTGATGCAATTGAATGGAAACTCTATTCGAGTCATCAGCGAATGGGTCGCTCGCTCGGAGGGTAGGTCGTATTATTATGAGAAGCTTCCCGAGGAACTCAAACACTCCCCTGATTATTTGTCCGTCGATAATTTCTTCAAGTATTACAAGGTGGAAAAATCTTTGCTCAAAGAGAAGGCTCCCTGGAGTGTGAGTTTAAGTAAAGTGCCCGATTCTTCTCATGCCCTCGGTGACGTATAGATCTTTCGGGGTCCAAAACGAATACACTTCTTCGCCATTCTAGCGATGAGGTGTGGTTTTCAAAGCCTGTACTCATCGAAGGTCCTGTCTTGTATGGCTATAAGGACAAGGAGGGGAATATCGAGCGTAAGAAGTTTGAGGATGGGCATAATTTCCCTGTTGTCGATTTCTATAATATTTTCTTCTCCGAGGAGGAGCGCATCAAGTCTCAAGAAAGGATTGCTCAGGCTAAACTGAAGGTAAGATGTAATTGAATTTTCTTCAACTATTCTTTGTTTTTAAGATTATTTTTATCCATATGCTCTTGTTTTTCAGAAAGCGGAGCAAGCGAAGATGAAAAGCCAAAAAGCTTCAGACCAAGGTAATGATTCGAAGAAGAGAAAAAGATCTTCGAGGTCGGCGCCTGCTGGAAAGGGGGAGATTGGTCAGGTGATAAACACTTCCTGCCTCAGCTATGCGATAGGTATGGATATCTGCCTCTGTTTAGAACCTGACAAATTGACTACTTTGCAGCAGAGCGATGTGTTAACCGTTGATGAAGGTGCTGCGAAGATCATCCTGGGTAACCCGAGTCAGAAAAGGGGGAAAACCGTAGCTACGAAGAAGAAGATCGTGAAAGCTAACAGCCCAGCTACCGAAGCTGTTACCCGAAGCCTAACTGACCCGCCTACTGTGCCTACAGAAGAGGTGGGCGACGAAGAGACCGAAGATGAGAGGTCTCCAATTTTAAGAAGATTGAAGAGGGGAGGGGGTCTTAATTATGGGGCAGCTGGGATGCCGAACTCCCAAATTGCGGTACCCTCGCAGGGGCCTTCGTCGTCCTTTCCTGTTGGTGTTGCCTCCCGCTCTGGCCATCCGGATATGAGTTTGAATGAGTATGGATCCAATATTGGTTATTCCCTGACTTTCCCGACATCGGCTGCTGCGGGAGCTCCTTCGATTCCCCATGCTTTTGTCCAGCAACCGTGCCTAGGCCCTGAGGTTCAGAATTTTGCAGAGCAGGACTCTCTTCGAAGTCCTCATGCCGATGATTTAGCTAGTCTTTTGAAAGCGCATGCGAGGGATCCTCAAAATCACCCTTTAGGTCCTTCGGTGTCCGAGTTTCTTGCCCAAGTTTTTTCTGGCTCTTTGGATAGAAATTCGTTTGCCTCTGCGGTTGCTCATCACCAATCATTCGTAGAAACTGTGAGTTTGTTTCTTAGTTGCTTCTGCCCTTATGTCTGTTTTGTATGTTGTTTTCTAATTTTGCACTTTCTTTATTTTTAGCAAAAATATCATGGAAGGTACTTGCTTAATCTACTTTGTGCCCAAGGTCTTGAGGTTGCCCGTCTTGGCAAGGACAACCAGCTTTTACGACAAGAGAATATTAGCCTTACGACAAATGTGAAGGGGTTGGAAGGACGTCTTGAGACTACCGCGTCCGAGCGAGATGGCTATTCACGAGATGCTGATATTCAGAGAGGGCGAGCTTCGAATCTTGACGAGGAGTTGCGTCTGTCTCGTGATTTGTGCGAGGAAAAGGATATCAAGATATTCGCTTTGGATGAAAAGATTTTGCAACTTAACAACCATATCGAAGGAGAGGCGGAGCGTACTGCTTTGTTTGGTCGTAGTCATGGTCGATATTTGTTTAGGAATTTGGGTATGCTACCACCTTATTATCATGAGGGTATAAAGGATCCTGACGCTGTACTGGAGTCTGATAAGGATCTTGTTTCATCCGAGGATGTTGAGATAGTAGTTGCCGAATTACGAGCAGCAAGGCTTGCAGAGGATTTTGAGGGAGCAAATAACGATGTTGATGATGGGGTGGGGATTGAAGGTGATGAATCTATTAGGTTGAATCAAAAGGAAGGTAATGTTTTTGATTCCCAAGGATTAAGTACGACCGATGGAATTGCCAGTGGGGAGCCAGAAGATGGAAATGGCGGTGATGGGCCGAAGATGGATAACGAGCTTTCTGGTGATGAGCCGAAGGAGGGGGGTTTCCTCGATGCCTCTGATAAAGGCTCCATGATAAATGTCGAGGTTCAAGATCCAGTGGGTGGGTTTAATGCTGATATGGCTCCCAAGGTTTTGGCTTCGCTTATAAAGAGTGGCAGTGATCCTGCGGTTTCATCCCAAGATGATCCCTAGGGTATTTTGGTTTTGATGATAATGTTGTGGAATGATTGTTTTGGAGATGTAAGATAGGGAGTGTGTTTCTTCTTCCGACTTTTGATTTCTTGCTGCTGCTTTTGTATGCTGGATATTATGTTTGTATATTTGCTGTTTTTCTCTTGCTCTTGATGCTATTCTGTTCTTCGTTACCATGGCTTTTTTCTTAGCTGTTTATGTGCCCTGATTTGAAGGCTATTGTTTATTAATGGCCCTTATAGCTTCTTAAGGTGCAACTTCGGGGCTTACTTCGATGTAGGAGAAAGTGACCAAGCTAGTGGGGGCGTACGGATCACTCTTCCCAAAGGCTTTGAGTTACTCGCACTGGTTTCAAGCAAACACTGGCTATTGATAGGGTAGGTATCCGCGTTGCCTTAGCACTTTAGGTAGGTACCGAAGATATTTGACTATCTTCCTGGGAGGGTATGGTGGCACCCTGGTTACCTTTGACCTAAGTAAATGTAGGAACTTATAATGAATACCCCGTTTCTCAATAATAAAGTAACACGATGGGGGAGTGCCGATCAAGGCTGGAGCTTAGACATGGCACCTTTCTCTTATCGCGGCCTAAAGTTCGACCCATCCATATCTTAAACAACCCATCCCCTTTTTGAGGCTTAACTTTTTAGAGAGGTCCCTCGGCTGCGTACTTCGCTGCTTGTTTTGAGAACGAAGCAGCTGCCTCGGGGTTCCATCTTCCTCTATAGGTAGATGTTAATCCCATTAATCGTCCCCTCGACGCCCGAGATCGTGAAATCTTCGAGGTCGTTTGGTAGTGGGTACGATTGTATCATCAGCTTATGTAGCCTTGACTCAAGGTACCCACCGCTAACGGGGTGTATTGTGGGTAGATGACTGTGCCATATAACTCGTAGGGCCCTTACGGTTTATATGAGCATCAGCTCTGTGCCTGCTATGCGAGGTCTTTTTCTTTGCCTCGGCGTTTACATCCTTTTTGTTTGATGGCGTTTTTTGCCTCGGCGTTTATAGCCTTTTT
>JAJJMA010177380.1:0-28441 GCA_023529015.1 Papaver nudicaule
CTCTTTTTCTACGTTTCTACCTACGGTAATTTATGTTTAACCATTACTAATAGATAAGGTTTTTCAGTTAATCTTATTCATCTCCCTTGCCCGCATAGTAACACCAAAAAAAAAAAAAAAAAAACATAAACTATGACAAAAATAAAACAAACAAAATTGTGCAAGAAAAAAAGAAAATGCAATTTCTAGGAAACAACAGATGAAACCCATCCCATACCGTATATTTCCCTCCTCTTCTGCTTAAGCTGTTTTGTCTCTCCTCCAGTCTTCTTCTGACTAGACTTTGAAGGCAGAAGAAAGAAACTAAAGTGGCAACTTTTAGATTCTATAAAGTAAACTCCAGAGAGAGAGAAAAGTAAAGGAGAAAAAAAACAAGAAAAACATTGTTTCTAGTTTGAGAAAAAAAGAAACGATGAAAAACATTTTCAAGAAACTCCATTTTGGGAGTAATCACGATCCTAATCGAACCAACGAAATCCCACCATCTCCTTCTTCTTCTTCATCATCATCATCAGCTCCTTCAACTTCATATTCTCCTTCAGATAATAACAACAATAATCACAATCGTACAACCACAACAACAGCTTCAGTTCAATCTCCAACTTCTACTTCTTCTACTTCACCTTCAATTCAACCTAATTTGTCTAATACTAGTGGTGGTGGAGGGAATAATCGATCAGATTATATATCGTCGGAAGAAGAATTTCAAGTTCAATTAGCTTTAGCTATTAGTGCTTCGAATAATGATTTTAGAGAAGATCGGGATAAAGATCAAATTCGTGAAGCTACTTTGTTGAGTTTAGGAGGTCGCCAATTTGAGGATTCTGGTGGGAGAGCTGATTCTGATACTGCTGATTCTTTGTCAAGGCGTTATTGGGTTAGTTCATTTCTCTTCTTTAATTAGGGTTTTTTCCTTGAGTTATTAAGTTATGCCGGTATATATCTTCATTTCTGGTGCTAGGTTATGAAATTAGGTTTGTTTTGCTAGGTTTGGATTCGGGACTTTATGATTCTTGATATCTTATTCTTTGTTTACTCATGAAAACTGGGTGAAGTTCACTGAACCATGCAATTTGTTCAAAGTCTACTAGGTATACATATGCATCAAAGTCACATAGTTAAAAATTCCGAGTTCAAGGTTTCATAGGTTATGTATTTATCACAATTGGATCATCTCAAACGAACTGAGTTTGCTTTACCTTGTACTCTTGTATGTTTACTTTGTACTCTTATATGTAGGAAGATTAGTTTTTGATGAAAGGCAGCTGAGGTGCAGTTTGGATTTTAATATGAGTTTGTAAAGTTCACAGTTTGGAGTTGCTGTTTGGATTTTCTGGTCTTCCTTTGTCTCGTTGTGCTTATAATGAAAATTGGCCCTTTTGGCATTTGTAATTGAATAAGTGTCACTGTCTAGACTTCACTGCTAAAATAGAAAATAACCTGCATAGTGCCAAATTGCTGGTTTTTTTGCCTATCAGCATTATCTTGAGACGATACAAATTGTAAGCTAGAGTGTGTTGTAGGGCAATGTAATCGTTTTTACAGTTCACAATGATTAAAAAATACTATTGCTCTTAGGAAACAACTGTAAACATCCACATTAGTTAATAACTTGTCTGGTAAATGCAAATTCAAGTGCAGAATCAAATAAGGACGAGTTTCTTTCATACATTTGTATTTATTAGGCATTGGTAACGTTTAGAATTTTTGTTGCATTTTAGGCATTTAGTTATAATGAAGCTATATGTTCTGGACCTTTATCTTTTCCGCTGGATTTACTTATGCCAGTTTTATTGATTCCCTAGGATTACAATGTTCTTGATTATGAAGACAAAGTTGTCGATGGTTTCTATGACATGTATGGGCTCTCTATGGATGCTGCAAATCAAGGTAAAATGCCTTCACTTAGAGATGTGCAAACAAACCTCGGGGAGCCCAGCTTCGAAGTTGTCATTGTTGATCGAGCAAGTGACCCTGCCCTTGAGGAGTTAGATCAGGTTGCACGCTGTGTGGCATTAGACTGTCCTGCCACTGAGGTTGGTGTTCTGGTGGAAAGGCTTGCCGACCTTGTTACTGAGCATATGGGTGGCTCCGTGGGAGATGCTAATGTCATGCTGGCCAAGTGGATGGAAAGAACCACAGAATTACGTTTATCTCTTCACACAAATATATTGCCTATTGGGTCCTTAAATATTGGTCTTTCTCGTCACCGTGCTCTTCTTTTCAAGGTTAGTAGCTTAACATTTTCATCAGAGTTGATTACCACAGTCTCACATCTACCAAGAATTATCATTTGCTGCTTATATCGTTCATGAAAAGTAATTATAAAACCTCTATGGTGACTTAAATATACCATTTCTAAAACCTCACACATTTGACCATGATATCTTATATAGTGAGTAACATGTCTTACTTCCTCCTAAAAACCATGTACCAACGTGAATCTACTTAAGTTTCCCTTTTCTCTTCTCACTTCCAATTCTAAATGTAAAAGAGGTACTTGAGATTTTTGTTCCACCCTAAATGCAGGTATTAGCTGACAATGTTGGTGTACCTTGTAGACTGGTTAAAGGAAGCCACTACACCGGCATTGATGATGCTGCAGTGAACATAATAAAGTTAGACAATGAAAGGTAATATACATGGAACTTGGTGTTTGACTAGTTCTTGCTCGGTTGCTCCTGCTTCTGCATGAAGTAGATCACATGTCTTTACTGAAGTTTATTCGATATTGCTCATCAAATATCTTCCATGAGCACCTCAGATTAATTGTATATAAAGGAACCATATCAACTACTAGATATGAATTTGTCGTATAGATTAGTTAGTTTGTTGAGATATGATGGGAAGTTGCTTTAGGAACGAATATTTTCCATAGTTCATGGAGTCCGAGTTATTATTTGTTCTTCCATAAAGCATCTAGAGTTACGGCATTCTTGCTCTGCCTTGATTATGAACTGTGTGTTATTGGCTTCTATATGTTTATGAGAAAAAAATTTCTTCTTGTCGAGTTAATTTTCCCTCTTCTACTTTCAGGGAATTTTTAGTTGATCTCATGGCAGCACCTGGGACACTTATACCGGCTGACATTCTCAGCATAAAGGATGCATCCTTTAATTCCTACAATCCAAGATTAAGCAAAATCCCAACTTCGGGGTCTGCTAATGATTCAGGGTTTGATCTCTCGAGAGAAGAAACACTGCATGAATATAGAGATGGTAATGGAAGATATATTGGTGACAGCTTTCCCTTTGATAGAAAAGCTAGCCCCGAAAAGATAGAATTAGCTCCCTCTACCTCAAGTTCGAGTAATGGATCGCTGACTACAAACTTTGGTGGCAGTTCAGTTTTATCTTCAGCTGTTGGAACTTCTTCTCAGTACAAAGGAAAAAACAGGGGTTCTGTTGTTGGTGATGGTGTGAAGGAGAATCTTAATGTGATGCCATATCCTCTAGATAAACTTGAGCCCTCTAAAGACCTCTTTGCAGATCTGAACCCACTGCGGATAAGAGAACCTAGCAAAGTATATATGCAAAACAAACCACCGGAGAAAAATGTTAATGATTTTCAGAGGCGCAAAGAGAACCTTGCTTTGGGTACCGGAAGATCCCCGCCGTTGATGTGGAAAAATCGATCAACTTGCAACGAGGTCCCTCAAAACAAGCAGTATGAAGAGGGACTGCCCCCTAAAAACCGGGAAAAAGGTTATAAGGCATCATCAAGCACTGTTACTTCCAATAAATATCTTCCGCATGTTCCTAATGTTAAGGCTTTTGATGTCTCCCAAACTTCTTATCCTGAGAGCAAAAATGATGTACCGGAAGCTTCCTACAGTGGGGTTGCAGTTGTTAAAGACAGTAGGCTGCCTTCTGAGAATCAAGCAGATGCACCACACATATTTAATAAGCCTCCAGATAAAAATCGTGGAGCAGAATATCAAAGAGAAGCAGAGGTAGTAGCTGAGGTGGGGGAACGCGAACGGAATATTATGGGTAAGAATGAGCGTAGAAAGTATACTCATGACAGATTTATGGGTATCAAAGGGAATCTCGAAGATCCGATGTCACCTCTTGATGCTGGTCCAAGTAGGCTAGGTCCAATGTTAGAAGATGTAGCTGAATGGGAAATCCCATGGGAAGACCTTGTTATTGGCGAGAGGATTGGACTAGGTAAGGATTTCAACTTTGTACAAAGTTAATAAATAATTTTTTTTTGAATGAATATTTTCTGTGGTAACATATTCATTAACTTCCACTCGTGTTATTCTGCAACGTTTTTGAAATTTATATCGGTGTGCATGGGTGAGGTGTACATCCACTCTTGGCTGATACATTGGCCTTAAAAACATATACTAACCATGATAACTCTGAGTAAACTATCAAGTTCTCATATCTTAAAAGTAATTTTAGTTGGTATTCGTGTTTTGTGAACAGGCTCATATGGAGAGGTTTACCATGCTGACTGGAACGGGAAAGTGAGTCTCTATTTTCTTTCAGTTAGTGATATATTGGTTACAGGAAGTTCCTTTCTATGAGTGTTTCATTCGTTGTGTTGACCGTATCCGTTCTTTGCACATTTATCTTTTAATATGGAATATAAGAGTCATGAGAGACATAGTGAATACAGTAATTACGCAAGTGATTATCTTGTGAAAAATGTCGATTTTAGGTCATGGTGACAGAATCCTTTTGCAGCCGGTGTTTCAAAATGTCTCTGTGCTTGACTTTCTGGACAAATCGTCACAGTTATGGGTTTCCGTTTTCCTTTTAAAATATGAATGAATTAAAGTAACTGAGATAATAACCTTGTAGCTCTCAGTTTTTTGTTCCTAGCCTTTGTTCGCCTTTGCTTTTTTTTTACCTCCTTACTTCCAAATGCTAAAGCTCGATGAGAAAATACTCGAAACAGTTCTCTGACTTATCTCGGTGTTCTGATTTCTGTTTGCTGTTCCATTATTGGGTCATAGGAAGTAGCGGTTAAAAAGTTCTTGGACCAGGATTTCTCAGGAGATGCTTTGGATGAGTTCAGGAGTGAAGTAAGTCAAAAGTCTTGTTTTGTTATATAGATAGATTGCAACTTTTAGAAACTATTCTTCTTCTTTTTTTCTCTTTGCTCAAGATATTTTTGTTGGTTGTTGAATGTCAGGTTCGAATAATGCGCAGATTGCGTCATCCAAATGTTGTTCGTTTCCTGGGTGCTGTTACTCGCCCTCCAAACTTGTCTATTGTCACTGAGTATCTCCCAAGGTATGTAAGGGGGGTCATTTGTTTTTTCTGTTGCTACTACATCTTCTCTCATAATGTGTTTATCAAATTGGACCACCACAGTGGTTATATATCTGTGTAAAAAGTAAAAGCTTAAAGTAAAAGTTTCCAATATTTTGTCACGCCTCATTCTCGAATAGGATCCTTATTGCCGAAGCACTTTCTTTGTTGGGATTTAACTTTACAAACACTTGCTATTACTTATCTCACTCTTATCAGCTTTTACTGATAATCCCATTAGAAGACATAGATCCTGACTATGGTGGCAGTTGTTGGCATCTGATACGTTAGCTCTGTATATCTTTATCTAACATTATGCTTCATGCGTGCTTTTGTTTTTCCAGAGGGAGCTTATATCGAATTCTCCATCGGCCTAATTGTCAAATTGATGAACAACAAAGAATAAAGATGGCTTTGGATGTGGTATATAGAGTCACAAAATTCCTTCTCAACATTTTTACTTCAATCTCTCTTCTCTCGTTTGATACCTTCCTCTCTGGCTAACATTGTTCTTAATATCTGTAGGCGAGAGGTATGAACTGCCTGCATACGAGTGTGCCCACAGTTGTTCACCGTGATCTCAAATCACCGAATTTACTAGTTGATAAGAATTGGAATGTTAAGGTATGAACTGGGCATTGCTTTACAGTCCTTTATTTGATCTTGAAATCTAACATATCTTAGAGAGTGTGATTTGACACTGCTGGAAACGATCACGTTGCAGTTTGTAATTTCTTTTTGTCTGAATGTTTCCAGGTCTGTGATTTTGGACTGTCACGCTTGAAGCATAATACCTTTTTGTCATCCAAATCCACGGCTGGTACGGTAAGTGGAAAATATATATATACACACCTTAGTTGTCACTGGTAATGTAGATCTAAATTTGATCGAAATTCACAACCCAGTATTGGAATTCTTCGTAGAGGCTTTCGGAATTCCCCGTAGAGTCTTTCTTAACATATATTCTTGAATTTATCAGCCTGAGTGGATGGCTCCAGAAGTTTTGCGGAATGAACAATCTAATGAAAAGTAAGTGCGTGGCCATTTTTTTGTCCCACTCATGTGTTATATTACTATCGGTCATCACTACCTGCTTTGTTTGATTTAGCCAGTGTGTTATACTGCGTGAACTCATGGGATCTTAATTTGTTATGTCTGAATTTATCCATAGGTGTGATGTTTATAGTTTTGGAGTCATTTTTTGGGAGTTGGCAACATTGAGAATGCCTTGGAGTGGGATGAATCCAATGCAGGTGGTGGGTGCAGTAGGTTTCCAAAATCGTCGCCTCGACATACCGAAAGAACTCGATCCCTTGGTTGCGAGGATAATTTGGGAATGTTGGCAGACGTAAGTTATTAATAAAATTGATTCTTTGGGTAATCTCAACATTACTGTCTAATACAGAACGAAAAAACTCTTGCATCAAGCATTCTGATCCTCCAATGCTGGTGATATCCTAATTACATTCCTTGTTTTGCTGAGCCTTATCTTTCTTTTTTCCAGAGAGCCAAACTTGCGGCCTTCTTTTGCTCAGCTGACGGTTGCTCTCGAACCCTTGCAACAGCTTGTCATCTCCCCAGGTCCCGAATCAGATCAACCAAGCTCACTATTACCTCAAGAGATCTCAGTAAATTCTACTCCTTAAGAAGTCAACATCCTAATTGTGAATATGCGAGAAATGTTGTTGCTTTTTGTAAGGTGAGCATGTATGCACTATATTGGCCGTAATATGAAGTGATCAAATGCGGTTTCTACATCACGAAAGTGGTGGTTTTGTACAGGAATTCACATATGGGTTTTAGCCCTCGGGAATTATCAACTGTGGGCTATAGATAATATCTTGTAAAGTTGATTATCGTCCATTTATTACTACAAAGTCTGCCATTCAATACCAAACTCTGGACATCTTAATCTGTAGTTTGAGGATGAATGAAGCTTATAACTGTATAACATGTTTATCATTAACCACATCTTTACCTGCAAGCACTTCATACAGAATGATTCCAAAACTCGCTGATGATCACGGTAGAAGTGTTGGTTAGTTAAAGATTCAAGTTTGTTTCTTTAATCTAAAATAGATTACAACGAGGATAGAAAAACATGGCCTGGTTGCCCAGAACTAGAAGACAATCTAAAAAGAAGTGACATTGCTTTCGCATATTTTGAAAAAACAACTTAACTATCATCTTCATCACCATCACTGTCATCCCCAGTATTTTCGTCGTAATCTGAATCGTCCTCTTCAGAACTGTCCTCTTCGGATCCGTCCTCAGAGTCCTCATCCTCGTCTTCTTCTGATTCGCTCTCTTCAGAATCGTCATCCTCATCCTCACTTCCATCAACCTCGTCATCAGATTCGCCATCTTCAGAACCATTCCTGGAATCATCATCTTCACTTCCATCAACTTCGTCATCCTTCATTTCTACAATGTCTTTCGACTTCGACTCACTGTTATGCCCAGTTGCGGAAGAAGAACCAACTGTAAGCTTAAGTTGCTTAACAGTCTCCCCGAGTTTGACTTCCTCACTCGGAAGCTCCATTGCTGCATAAACTTGAAGTAGAAAGATTTTAGGTTTCAGAAAAGATAGTATTGGAAAAGACTAAAAAGTTTTTCTCTTTTTTCTTTGTTTAATTCTGGTCATTCATTATCGAAGAACTGAAGAAGTAGCTGGGAAGTGGGAACCGTGGTGTAGCCCAGTAGATTCATATCGTGGTCCCGGCTCCGAGTTCGACTGTTGCACCTTCATACATTTAGGGACACTTTTGTAATTTTACATATCAAAAAGAAGTTTGGTAACTTGGTTCATTGGTTGCATTTCCTTTAGCACAAGTACTCCTGTAATTTCTGCTTTTTAACCACAGAGCTTCCAGTAGAAATACTTGACAGACCTCGAAAGCCAGAAATACTGGAATGAACGAAGCAAGATTATTTCAGGAACCGAAGATTTATAGGACACATCAAACTTTTGTTGAATCTCAATTTCTGAATCCTGGTTATAACAGATCAGCTGTCCAACTAATGAGATACTTGCACTTTTTCATCTACTACCAACTAGATTCAGTGTATAGTATTGGAATAGCATCAATCTACAGTGATATCCTATAGTATAGGAATTGTATAGTATAGGAATAACAATCATTAGTTGTGGATGTATGATATCCTATATCAGATGTTTTCCTTGTAGTTCAACATCATCCAGATTCAGTTTGCGCATGCTGGGCTTCAGCTTGCGCATGTTGAGAGCGCTGTTTCCGATGTCGCCGAGCTGCTTTTTTGTGGCTGCGTGTGCGTCTTTTAGGTGGAACTTCTGGGGAGATAAGAGGTTGAGATTTCTCCTCAAGTGTCTCTGAATACCCAAATAAGCAATCAAAAGGGTCTGCAGACACTTCAGCACTGGATCTCAACTGTAGTATTGATTGCAAACATGAAACACAAATGATCAACATATTAGTACCAATGTGAAATTTCATATTTCTGCCAAAAAAGGTATTATACCAGCTTTAAAGTTAAAACTAAAGAGGGAAAATGAGCAAAACTGAGGATAAGGAAGGCAGTAGTTCAACAAGTGCATACTATAAAACCTTCAGAATAACCAAGAAGAAAGGAAACTCGAGGAATTGATCAAATTTCAAGTACATGCATTGTTTACAACCACAGAATTTTGCTAAGGCAGTTAGTTTTGGATATTATCAATAATCGAACAAGAAGGCTAGAGGACAATCCTGCAGCAATTACAAAGTTTCTGTGGAGATCTAAAGATGATTTCTAAAGAGTAGATAATTTCCAAAAGATTTTGGCAGAAAAACAAATACAGAAAAGGATTTGAATTTGAATTTGAGGTCTAAAAACTGAATACATGAATATCGGACAAAAAAAAACACAGTACATACCCAAAAGGAAGCAGAAACAGAAACACATGAAAAGAATCAGTCTTGATAGATTGTATATAGATAAAGCGCAAGTTAAAAGACGATGAACGTCATTTTCGTTGTTCAATATAGATAAAATTTGAACATTACAAAGTCAGTGTACTTACAGGCGTTACAGGAGAATGTGTAGGCTCCACAACTTGTTCTTGTTCGGAATCAGTATCTGCACCATAGTTATCATCATGTTCTGCACCATAGTTATCATCATGTTTTCTTTGACCAGGAGCAGAATTTTCACCAAAGAAACTTCGATGACGCCATCTTACAATTGTTCTATCAACACTTGAGTCATCGTAAACATTCTCTTTGTAGAAATACTTATCGATTATTTGTGTTGTCCGAGGATCAAGATTCTTTAGCAACAATCTACCATGTTGAATTGGAGAATGTGTCAATTGTCATATAATACAGCAGAAACATGTGTTTACTAATCATGGGGAACTTTATCCAGCTTAATAATAAAGATGACAAAACATATCAACTGTATGGTACTGGTCTAATCATAAGATATCTTACTATCTCATCATCCGGATGTGAATATAAACATAACTCGCAGACGTAAAAAGAAAATAACTCACTGTTTCCCAAACTCTGATTGCAGACGACTACCTTCCATCGGAAGAAATGTTTCCAAGGCTGAATCAGCGGACCTGTTAAATGCAACCAACCCGGAAAATATACCAGCTCCTGAAATGTAAAAAAGCTATCTGCACTAGTTAGCAATAGCCAATAGGCATACATTCTAGGTAAACAAAAGTATTCAAAATCACTCCTGTGGTCCATTATACACTCATACAAAGTGAATGCCATACCTCCAGCAAGATTAATTCTATGTCCATACCCAAATCTTCTTGTAGCTGCAAAGAAAAAACGAAAGGGATTTTAGCATATTTATGTGTGATTGTAATTGTGATTGTGATTGTGTAAGGGATGAATGGATGGTGGGAAAGATGTACCTCTCCATACAACAGCGGTACCGACAGCAGCACCAAGAAATAAATTCCTAACCAACTTATCTTTAAAAGTTTGTAAAGCGTTCGCTTCTACTTGAGTGAATTTATACTGCAAATTTACACAAGAAAAAAATAAGGTTTTAAAAATCAAGGTTTTGAAAGTGAATAAATTTTAGGTTTTTAACGAGAGAAAGAAATGGGGGTGTGAAAAAGAATACCTTTATTGACTTGAGGTAATCTTCAGCTTCAAGAAGTGCCACTACTTTTGCCATTTTCAGTTTTACAAAACTTCAGCCTGATTCATTTTACTGTTGGGGAAATATGAGAGAAGTAGGAGAAACCCCAAATTGTTGGTATAAAGTGAAGAGAAGGGGAACTGTGGTAAAGCGCTAAATAAAGCATCCAATATGGATATGGGGAGTCCTAAAAAAGATATAGGAATGTTCTGTTCACGGCCGTGGCCACTTTGCACCACGGTTTCTTTGGTGGTGTTTACCTTAGAACCGTGGAACTCCCCTGGCTTTTCCCCTTGCGAATTCTAACTGTTTATAACAAAGTGATAAAAATGGCAAATTAGGAATTTGGCAAATATGCCAAGTTCAGACTCCATTTCCTTTGACACAATTTGGCTAATAATTCCTGCACTTAAACCACATAGCTTCCGAAAGAAACAAGTGACAAACTTTGGAAGCCACAAACAAAAGAAAGAAGTAAAACAAAGGAATTAGAGACGTATTACGCACATGAAACTTCGGTCGAAATGAGATTCAATAGTCACATTTTGCGATTCTTGGTTACGACACACATCGGTATCCTGCTAATGACATACCAACACTTTTTACAATGAACTAAAGACGAATAACAATCATAGTTGTAAATACATTGGATTTATTCCTTCACATTTTACTTGGATCTCCACTGCTTGTTGCCTAATGGTAATTCAGGCTCATGCTGAACCGGTTTGCAAATGCTCCGAGTGGCGCTTCCGATGTTGACGAGCTGTTTTTTTGTGGCTACGTGTACGTCTTTTAGGTGGAACTCCAGGGGTGATATGCGGCTGATTTTTCTCGTCAGGTGTATCTGAATGCCCAAATAAGCAATCAAAAGGGTCTGTGGAGACTTCAATACTGGATCCCAACTGCACATCAATTTACAAATAGAAAGAGAAACACAAATGATCAAACAGGTAAGTAACGAAATGAACATTTTTGGCAAGCTAAGAAATTCTACCAGTTTTTAGGTTCAAACAGAATAGGGAAAACGGGATAAAAAAAAAATTGTTCCAAAAGCAACACGGATCAAATGAGGCTTATGAAGGCAGCAACCGTACATGCACAGATATCTACAAACCTTCAGAATAACCGAGGAGACAAAAAACTCTAAGAGAACGGATCTCATTTCAAGTACATGCATTATTTATACCTGAGAATTTTTGGTTCAAGGTAGATAGATATTATCGACATTAATAGAATAAGAAGCTTAGAGGTTAATCCTACAGCAACTACAAAGTTTTTGAGGTCTAAAGCTAATTTCAGAAGATTTTAGCACACACGTAATAAGATTGAGGATATGAGTTTGACGTCTAAAGAACTAACTGCATGAATATCGGTCTAAAACACAGTATACACCAAAAAGGAAAATATGAAACAGAACCTAAGTACACGAAAAGATTCACATAGTTATTTTGAACTTTATTTAAATAAAGCGTGAGGAAAAAGATGATGAACCTCATATTAATGGGATGCAAGATTAACTCCTTAAACTTTGACTAATAAAACGTTAGTATACTTACAGGCGTTGCAGGAGAATGTGTAGGCTTTATAACTTGCTTTGGTTTTATAACTTGCTTTTGCTCAGAATCAGTATCTGCAGATTCTGCACCATAGGTATCAATATCATCATTTTTTCTTTGACCCAGAGCAGCATTTTCACCAAAGAAACTTCGATGACGCCATCTTGCAATTGTTCTATCAACATTTGTATCATCGTAAACATTTTCTTTATAAAAATATTTCTCAAGCATTTGTGTCGTCCGGGGATTATCACCATACTTTATCACCAATCTGTCATGTGGAATTGGAGAATGTGTCATATTATGCACCGGAAACATGTGCTTACTAATTATGTGCTCCAGCTTTACAACAGAATATAAGAACACGTGTTGCCTGGTAATTATTAAGCAGAGTTTTGGAGATAATGATAAAGGCCAGATGAACAATTCAGTTGGTGTACGAAACTGCTACATGCTAATCCATGCAATTGTCTGTTACATATTACGAATTTTAATCATTCAGAAAAACAATCGATTGGAGATTGCTCAATGATTCAGTGAGTAACCACAAGTGTTAATAACCAGAAATGCTTGGTGACTTTCAAATCGAAGATTATTACAATACGACCGTATAAAGATATCGAAATACATGAACTGTATGGTAATGACTTACTCATAGAACTCCTACTATCTCACCGTTCCCATGGTACTTGTAACTATAATCCAAAACACACAAAAGTAAAGATAAAGAAGAAATCGAGAACTCACTTTTTTGCAAATTCTGATTGCAATCGACTACCTTCCAGCGAAAGAATTTTTTCTGTGCTCGAACTTAGAGATTTCCCAAATACATAGAACCCAGCACAAAAACCAGCTCCTGCAAATTAAAGAAGCAATACAACATCAGTTCTTTGCTTAGTCAAGAACTTCATTATTAACATATACAGTAAATGAGAGTGACATACCTCCAGCAAGATTGATTCTATGAACAGTCCCAATTCTTCTTGTAACTCTCCATACAGCACCGGCTGCAACAACAGCAGCAAGAGAAAAATCCCTAAGTGCCCTCCCTTTACAGGTCTGTAAAACATCCTCTTCTGCTGGAGTGAATTTATACTGCCATTAAAATGAAAACCCAGATATTAGAAATCACAATTTTTAAGTGAATATTGCAACAATTGGTACCATTTTAGCCTTTTCCAAAAGCGATGAATGAAAAAAAGAAGTTGTTTTAACAAAAGAGAGAGAAGAGGGTGTGAAAAATGATACCTTTACTGATTTGAGGTAATCTTCAGCGTCAAACAGTGCAGTTCCCATTGGAGTTGTTGATTTTCTTTAATTCTGGACTCGAATTGCAGAACTCCGGCCTGGATCACAACAGCTAATTAGAAAAAATAAAAATGAGAAGAAAGAAACCCCAAATTGGAAGTATAGATATAGAGAGAAAGTGTACTGTTAACGAGAATCCCCATGAGGATTGAAGGTGACCAATTTTAGGGATGATGCTTATCGTATCCAAACTGATACAACGCTATGTTTAGTTGGGAGAATTGAAGCCCATAATCCAATTAGATTCATAAGAGCAAGCACTATGGTGCTCATATTGTAGGTTAAAAACACACAATGTGGATCAAAAAAAGAGAGGCAAAAACGCAACTACTATGGTTGAGGCACGGCAAGTAACTAGCCGTCCCATTTATGGGGTCGGTTACTCAGTAACCGCCCAGATCAAACCTTAGTCAAAAAGTCAAGTTACTAAACCAGAACTTTCATCAAACACTTTCACTACAAGAACTCAGAGATCACCACTTTCCCCAAACGCTTTTGAACGCAAAGATCACCACTAATCCACTTACCAAAAAAACAAGAATGGGTTTAAAAGGATCGCTCAAAATTCAAGATTTTTTTTCTGGGGCTGGTTCAATAAGAGCTATGATCAGTAGTGGCGAAGATAAAAATGTAATCATAACATCATCAAAGGTGTTAGAGAAAAATGGGTTGGCATCAAACTCAGGATCATCAGCTATGATTGATGTCAAGGCTACAATTAGGAAGAATGGAAGTTTCAAATGATGTTTTTGTTTTGTATGAACACGTTTGAGTTTGATTTTCTTATTTGTAGAGAGAATGATAATTCACTTCTAACTAAGGCGTAAAAAAAAGGGTAAGAAGATGAAAGAAACCCGAAATATCATTATGCAACCAAATAAAAAGTCAAAATAAAAAAAGAAATAGGGCGGTTAGTTACTAACCGATCATATATGGTCGCCTTCTAAGAAACCGCCAAGGACGGCTAGTGAGTAACCTCCCACTACATTTGTCTCACAAAGGTTCACAAAAGTATGACCCCTATTAAAAACGTACTCCCTCCGTTCCAATTTACTTGAGGGTTTTGGTTTTGATACACTTGCTTTACACTTGCTAAAATTGGTATTTTTTTACAATTTTTTTAACAACACCCAAGCATTATATCTTCTATGTTACATTTCCAAACTCAAATGCATTGATTTTATTAAAAAAATTGTGAAAAAATACCAATTGTAGCAAGTGTAAAGCAAGTGTATCAAAACCAAAACCCTCAAGTAAATTGGAACGGAGGTAGTATGAGATAAAACCCCACAATGTGGGATAATGTTCTACTATTCACGAAAAAAGCACTCCATAGTGCTTGCTCTAATCGCTGGTTTTGGGGTTGCAATCTTTTCCTTGGGACTGCAGTAATAAGATGAAAAAGGGTCACCCTCAGAAAAAGTAGAAAACCCCATATCCAAATTTTACTTACTTGCCTTTAACTTCATTTATTGTTTAAACTTGAACTAATTAAGTGTTGGTTATGCTTAACCACTCCATGTTTTCACCACCACTACCAGCGCCACCACCATCACTACTACCAGCGCCACCACCGTCACTACTACCACCACCACCACCACCACCACCACCACCACCACCGTCGCCACTACCCCCGCTACCACCACCACCACCACCACTCATTTACTGCTTAAATTTGAGCTACTCAAGTTTTATAATAAGTTTTCCTCCATGTTTTCACCGCCACCACCACTACTACCAACGCCGTCTCCACCACCACCTCCGCTACCACCTCCACCACCGCACCGCCATTGTAAATCCCTTGGAAATAATTTATGACAAATATATTACTCCATCTATGCGGATGAGGTACTCATTGTGAACAAAACCCATCCTTTGTAACTTGTTTTCATTACATTCGGCTTTCTAGGATAAGCAGTTTTATTATTGTTCTGGAATCGAGTTTGTCGTTGATATGTAGGATTTGAACTACGTAACCCACGACTTTCTACCTTCATATCTCGTTGAACAGCTTCATCCATATTGTAGACAGATTGAGTCATCACTTGTTGGATGAGTCTATTCAATCCATCTGTATATCACAGAACTAATTGCTCTTCAGACTCCTTCAATTGGTTGCGTGCAACAAGAGCGTAAAATTTAGCAGTATATACCTCAACAAGTCTAGCTCCTTGTCGAAAATTCTGAAGTTTGACGAACAATTGTTCATGATAATATATTGGTAAAAACTTATCTTTAATTAAAATCTTCATTCTTTCCCAAGTACGTATAGGAGGTTTTTTATTATTACTACGATCTTCACAGAGTTTCTCCCACCAAGCTGCTGCTCCTCCCTTGAGTTTATATGCAACAAGATTTACCTTATAACAATAATGTATATCCATGAACTGGAAAAAAAGAATCTAGTTCATAGAACCAATCTAACAGTTCTTCAACTTGTAAACCACCATGAAAGTTAGGGATGTCGGCTTTCACTCTGGTAAAGTTCTGTATGGATTTCGACCAAAATTTAATCTTCTTTCTTATTTCCATCTTTCCTCTTGAGATTTTTCTACCTCATCATCTTCATCACTGTCAATGCAAAGACTTGTGAGCTTCTTTCTTGGGTTGTCAAGAAAACTTTCTAACTGATTCTTTAGTGTAGCTTTTGTAGAACGTCTTCAGGAATATCAGTGTTGTGAAAGAAAGAATGCTTCATCTCGTTTTTGGTTTCACCTTCTTTATTTTCTTTATCCTCTTTCTTTTCTTCAAGTCTAGGAACATCTTCATCTTTCATGCCCATATGTTTCATGAGCTTTGCCATGCGAAAAGTGAACTTTTCATCCTTTATAAACTTCTTGTCGAAAGTTTCTGTAAGTTTCTTGATGCTTTCTTCAAATTTAGTTTCAAGTTTACTAACTGTCTCATCAAGTATTGCTTGCGTAACTGGTTTATCCGCCATTGATCATTTTGAAAACTACGGTTGATTGAAGGATATTTTTTTTTGTGTGTGTAATAAACTAGGGTTGCAGAAGCTAGGGTATCAGGATCGAGAATCTAGAACTGTTGCTCTAATGCCAACTAAAGCAGGACGATAGAATTAGAAAATAAATAAGTTTCGTCAGAAACTATATCTGTTAGAGTTGATGAAGTTTCGTCAGAAACTTGAAGAAATTGGTTGATTGTAATAATCAAAGGTTTTGATAAAAGTTTAATAATAATAAGATGTGTTCTCTAATCAATAGAACTGGCCTATATTGTTACTACTAATTTATCCCATAGTATACTAACCGTAAATATACTGAATACAAATATCTTTGATAATACAAATATCTTTGATAATACAAATATTGCCTTTTATGATATGTGTTACTTGTTGTAGCATAAACCTTATGTTCATATTGTTGTGCCATGTCTGCTTGAGCATCTTGTTCTCGCCTGACGAATTTACCTGCTTTGTTGTAGACTTCTTCCAAAGTATTAAGGACACATCCTTGGAAAGACTCTCTTTCTTTTCCTGGTCTCAATCCTTTCTTGAAGACTATGCATAGGGCCTTGTCGTATTGCATAGGAACAGGTGCAACAACAACTTTAAATCTTCTTAGAAAGTCAGCCAAACTTTCATCTGGCCTTTGGCTTACGTCAAAAGCATCATCCGTTACGTCTGCTTGTTTGATATTGCAAGAATAATTCCTTACGAACAAATATGCAATGTCTTTGAAACAGGTTACTGAGTTTGTTGGCAGACATCTGAACCATTTTAACGCATCTTCAGTCAAGCTGCTGGGGAAGAATCTTGCCATTACTAGCGTGTCGGATGCATGAACAATCATTCTTTGAGTGTAGTAAAATAAATGTGAATTAGGATCTGTATCTCCTCTGAATGGTTCAAAGGTTGGCGGGATGAATTTATCTGGGAGAGCATACTCACGAACTTCCCTTGTTAGTGGACCAGATTGAAACTTGATTGTAGGAACATCCCTTAGTCTATTTGACCTGATTTCATTCATCATTTGCATGAACTTTTCTTCTTGCTCGTTGAATCTTCTCTCCATGGAAGCATTAATGTCTTCTTTATCGTTGTCAGTACGCAGAGACTGCCTGTTTTGTGTTGTGGCTTGTCGATGATTGTTCCTTTCGCGATTAGCTTCAGCTCCCTGATTCCTCAGTCGACTGATCAAATTATTGTTCTGATAATTTCTGTCTTGCTTATTAGATGTCTGAGGATAAATTTGAGGGTTGTTTTGATCATCTCTAGTTGGTGAGTTTGATAAATCCATGTATGTTGAATTCCTCATCTGACAAAATTCTTCCTCAGCACGATGACTCTGATATCTCTGGTCATGCATCTGGTTTCTTTCACTAGTCGTCTGATTTCTAGCAGGTACTGCCAACTTTGTCACTTGTGCAGATAACAAGCTTATGGACTCCAACAAATCATTGTACATTTCTTCTGTAACATTGTTGCCTTGTCCTCTTTGTCCCCTTCTTGATTGCAATAGGTTTCTCCCATGGTTCGTCGTGACTCTTTCACCAACCATCACCGATGTAGGTTCTTCATTGGGTCCAATAACAGTCCCAGGTGGTATGAGGTTTGACCTTCATGTATTTCTGTTTTGGACAATGTTCTGATTCCTTACAACGTTCTCTTTCGTCTGACGATTGGTATGTCCTTGTTCAGCAGAAGACGTCTCTTGTATTGAAGCAGTATCACGTTCTCTGTTAGTTTGTTCGATTTCTTTTGCTCTGACTCTATTTGGAGAGGTACATACATTTATGTGAGGTAATCTCCTTGGAGGCATCTTCACAAACCAATTTTTTTAGTATTGACAAACATAATATTTATAAATGAATAATTAATCGCTTCTTTAGTTTTTATAATCTCATATCGAAATCTTGTGAGATTATCACTTAGAAAAATATATCTCTACCATAAATATTTTGATTTTCTCAAAGTTTTTTTTTAGCTCTTAGGATCGTAGTTATGACATTTATGTATTATTAATTATCTGTTTGGCTAAGAATATTTTTACTTAATGTCAAGATTTCAGATCTAACTCTAGTTTCGATATATAATATATAAAAATCTATCATAGTCTTGATCGTTTATCGTTTTTGATTGAATACTTTTGCTGTATTGGAACTCAATTGATAGATGATCTAGCAAATATATTGTTCCCAACTATCTAACGTCTTTGTTCACTTTCCTTAGATGTCTGACGGAATTGTCTAAGATTGTGAATTTTCTAAGACGATAATGTATTTGTAAGGAATCTTTTCGTAGATCTTTCCATTCATATGATCTTAGTAAAAACTATTGTAAATATCAATATGAATAGTTGATCTAGCTGATTTGAGTTTCCCAACTATCTCTGATGATAAATAATTGAGTATAATTGTAAAGTATCAAAAATATAACTAGAAATCGGTTTGTAGTATATCTACTAATTGTTGGATTTAAACAAAACATATCATATGTTAACTAACTTTTTTTATGTTTTTTTTTTGATGTGAATACTGTATATTAAATATCGGTTCGGTGCCACCAGCACATACAAAGTTTAGAAAACAGAAAAAAAAAGATTGACATCATAATAGATTGTCATCTTTAAAAATTAAGCAACATTTATTTACTTATATAATACTACTAATAAATACCATACTTTTGCTTTCACTGGCCCAACATACTTTTACCACTACCACTACGCCACAGGGCCTGATTCCCAACGTTTTTTTTTCGCATCTGCAACATTAATAGCCGTTGCGCACGTGGCAACGTCAAATAACGTTGCGCAATTTTTTTTAACGTTGCTGTAAAAAAAAATTTTTTTTTTATTGCGCAACGTCACGGCAACGTTATCTTCCGTTGCGCATGCGGGGGCTATTTTGTCTTTTTACTAGAAATTAGATTTACCTAATATATTTCGTTTTATCTTCATTATTTTTTTTCGTTTTATCTTCATCTTTCTCCTTCTGCCCTATTTTTTTTCTCTGTCTTCCTCGACTCTCTTCTCCCCCTTTTTCTTTTTCTCTGTATACATCTACGAAAAACCAATCTTCTTCAATGGATATCATTGTGGTGGTGACGACTCAAGTATAAAAATCAGCGATGCTTAAACAGATCTGAGAAAACATTGATAGAGAGAAAGAGAGATTGAGTTGGTGGTTGTATGATTTACCGCTGTTAATGGAGTTTCTGATGGCGACGGACGACAGTGGTTAAGCAAGAAAGAAGTTGAGGGTAATAGTATTTTTTGATAGTTCAAGACAAAGTAGAATTTGGATTTCGCTGTAATGGAAGTAGAGTTGCAGTTGAGATCAAATTTTAAGTGTAACCTAAAATTTATGCCTGAATCAAAGATTTAATCCACCCCCATCTCAAAACCAAAATCATACTATCAGATCTAAAAAAAAAAAACCTCTTTCGGTAACTCAAAATCTGTTCAAACCCTAGCAACCGTATACTAGCTCAAGCTAAAGCCGATCTAATAACATAAGAAAATTCCTTCCACCATTATCTTCTGTGAATCTAAGCTCAAGCCTAGATTTTTTAAGATTAGGGTTTTTATTTTCTTTCAGATCTGGCTTGGTATGGTGTTGAATGATTTTGTTAGGTGTCTGGATTTTAGGGGTTTCTTGATAGAAATTGGGGAAATTAGATTGACCTGGAGATGTTTAGTGTATAATTTCAGTTTGATTGTTTATAATTTGAAGATAAATTTCGGTTGGTTTTGCAATTTTTGCAGGTTTATTTGTCTTTGTGATGTGCTTTTATATCTGCTTCAGTTGGTGCTTACCTTCATATTCTTATGAACATTGGAGGCTTACTCACAATGTTTGCATGTCTCAGATCCATGTTGTGGCTAACCCTGACTCCTCCACATGAGGAGGTAATTCTTGTTTCGTTTTCTTCTTGTGAAATCATGATGCTGTTGGTTTTGTTGGTAGTGGTGGTATTGGATAGGTAGTAGTACTATTGCAGTAGGTGGTTGACTGGTTGTGTCAGTTTGTTGGTGTTGGATTGGTGGTAATGGTTGCCTGTTGTTAACCTTGCTTTCATCTGTTTTAGGGCTCAAATGTGAAAACTAAAGAACAATTTGGACAACAGTGCTCCTGTTTCAATTTGGTTGGCTCTATCGACTTGGCAAACGGTAATTTGAGGAGAGCATCTTGTCGTGAAGATTATGATGACAATTATCTGTACTGTCCATTCGGTGACAAATATCTGTACTGTCCATCTGACAATTATTTTTTGTAGTTAAGTGTTCTTGTCTTACGGTTGTCATAACTTTGAATTTCTTGGTTTAACTGAAGTATGACGAATAGGGAATTTTCTAATTTTGTTATATCCACAGCGTGTCTGTGCTACTTCTATTATCTCCCTTTACCTTAATGGTTTGTACTATGACAGAGGTCTGAGTTGCGGGCAGGCGTAAATATTGTTGTTGCCATACCTGGAAGATTCATCGATCATTTGCAACAAGGGAACACCTGCCTCTCTCGGATTTCATTCGTTGTTTTGGATGAGGCTGACAGAATGTTGGACATGGGGTTTGAGCCACAGATAAGAGAGGTACAACTTCGTACTTGAAATATTTATTTTAGTTGTTGCTGGTTTTGTAGTGGTCATGTGCCTACAAACTTCAGTGTTGTGTGTATATGTGCTTGTGTGTAATATAGTGCACATTATTTATTGGTTTCTTTTTGGTTTTCAGGTGATGCAGAATCTTCCCATAAAACACCAAACGTTACTGTTTAGTGCCACTATGCCAGTAGAAATTGAAGGTCTTGCGCAGGTAAAAATTTAGATACTGCACTTATGCTCACATGGCCATGTATTTTATGATTTTCCTTTGAAAAGCGATCATTTTTGCTCTTTTGCTAATGAGCTTATGTGTAACAGGAGTACCTTACTGACCCAGTGCAAGTAAAGGTTGGAATAGTAAGTAGTCCTACAGCAAATGTGTCTCAAATGCTGCAGAAAGTTCCGGAGAATGAGAAGGTTAGCAACACAGTTCATACTCGACGCTTTCCGTGATAGGAGCAAAACTTTACTATTTTGACCCTTTCATTTATAACTGTCAAGGAATGAATTAAGGTCTGATACTAACCCTGGAATGGTTGTTGGTCACAGACTAGCAACGCTCAACCCAAACCCACCTATGGGTTGAATTCAGGTAGTGTCGAAATTGTTAGCCTATTATGGTTAAGATCGAGGCACTGGTTAGACTAGAGTGTTGTCGGTGTCAATGAGTATTGTATTAAATGATTAGCAGGCATTTGTATTTGAGTTACTTAAACTTCCAGACTCACTGTGCAGGTTGCCACAGATGTTGCATCTCGTGGTTTAGATGTCACAGGAGTTGCATCTCTGATCCTTTAGCCGTCAAACTGTTTGTGAAACCGAAGACACTTTCATTGCTGATCTCGCCGTAGGCGAGACCACGGTAATTTCTCCTCCTAAACAAGAAGATTCCAGGTAGACTTCTTGTTTTAGCCACTGCAATGTGGATTCTATATAATTTGGAATTTTGCCTGATAGTCTTAGGCAGTTTTTGATGGTGTGTGTGTTGACACCAACCTGAAGTTGACAGATGCTTATTCCCGGCCCAAATTTTACAATGCTGCTGCAATGGAGTGGCTATGCTTTCGCTTGGACATGTTGTCATCGTTACATTTGCCTTCTCATTGATTTTCTTGATCTCCATACCACAGGGAGTGATTGATCCTGGTAGGTGGTTCCCATATAATTCTGTAAAATATTTCATTGCAAGTTGCTTGGTGTAGTATTGGAAGAACATGAAATATTAGAGACGATTGCATGGATATATTACATAGTTTGCATGTAGAATCTTGCTTAGCTTTCACTTAACATGTGTAAAACCAAAGAATGAGAAGGAAAATCACGGTGTTTGATGCTAGAAATCAACCATAGTAACTTGTCTTTTGGACCAGGTTATCTGCCTAGTGGTTTCTTATTTCTAGGTGTGTGATGTGCTGTAGACACTATCACTTCAGTTACTGAGCTGTTTTTTCTTTGGACTAGATTATCTGCCATGTGGTTTCCTTCTACTCACTTGACTTGTAATGTTGGTTCTGTAAATGTGGGATGCTTGCAATGTTGGTGCTGTAAATATTAGATGCTTCTTTCTATGGAAAATTCAGGTAGACTCATGTAAACATATTATTTCTGCTTCTTCTGCCACAAACTTCACTTGGCCTTTTTATTCACCAAACTGATTGAACCTGTTTCGTGACAGGTGCATATTGTTCGTGTTGGTGATTTTCATTTAGTTAGTGTTACAAGCTCAGATGAACCTGATTGAACCTGTTCTTCTTCCAGGCGAGACTTAAGTGGCACCGCAGGGTACCAGAATTGCTGTTGTGCAGAGTAATAAGGTCTGGTGTATTCCACTTAAACTTTACATTTGTTTGATTTGTATTGCAATGTAAAAGGGTATTTCCACTATTATAAGTTAAAGAACCAACCATATGTATAAGTTCGTGGAACTTGTCCTTGATTCCCAGAAATCATTTGGGCAAATACCAGAAACAAATAATAATGTATTCTTTGAGACTATCTATTTTAGGATTTAAATGTACAAGACTCCCATTTAATCATAGTATTGTCTCTAGTCTTTCGATTAGTATTTTTCAGTTTTGTTGCAATTTGCATCTGCCATCTGTTCACATCCATGTAAGAAAAAAGAGTTGAACTGTTGTTGGTATAGCGCTCTCACCAGTGGTTGAGGTAGCCCATTTTAGTTGTTCTGGGTCTGCCTTCATGCTGAATGACATAAGTTTCTTCTTGTAGGCTCTAGATAAATGCCAACTTGGAGAAGAGGTGCGGAAAAGGGAAGGAAAGCTTTGATGCTTCAGGTATTTCGTTGTAACATTTAAAGTTCGAAACGCAAACTAATTGTCAATTGCTACTTGCAAGCCCTTTAGTCTATTTATGTATCAATCTGATTTAGATATATTTGTGCATCTAGATTTTTCATTGCTTTTAATTCCTTGGCTCCTCTCAGTATGCAAAACACATCTGGTAATGTGGGGTTCTTTTGTATAGATTTTTGTATTTGTATTTGTATATGTATAGATTTGTAATACATTTTTTTAATTTAAATACATAATTTATTTATTTTGTAATTTTATTTTTTTAAATTTTAATTAAAAAATCTGCAACGTTTATAGGTGTTGCTTCATTTATCTAAAACGTTGCTCTAAATAAAAGTGCAACGGAAGTGGTGACGTGTGGTGACGTCACTTACGTTGCTTATAACAAAAAGTGCAACGGAAGTGGTGACGTGTGGTGACGTCACTTACGTTGCTTCATTTATAAAAAACGTTGCTTTAAATAAAAAGAGCAACGTTACTAACGTTGCTTTAAATAAAAAAGAGCAACGGAAGAAGCAACGTAACTTCCGTTGCTTTAAATAATTAAAGCAACGTTAATAGACGTTGCCAAAAATTTGTAACGCCGTTTTTGCAACGCTAATAGACGTTGCTTTAATTCGGCGCAACGTCTATATCCGTTACAAACAGGCCCCTGTGGCATAGTGTACCCCACCCCCGATCTACTCATTTTTATAGTAAATTTTCAAGTCGGTCTCCAGAGACCCGAGCTCAGTGATCATCTGAGTCTGAAATTGCAACACAAAAATTGGAAACTGCGGTGAACCCATCTTTGTAAAAACCCATCGTAATTCTCCAAAGCCTTGTTATTCTCAACTTTTTCTTTCACCTTCCTCTCCTCTTTATCGCTTTTGGGGGACTTAATAGCTGGTGAAAAACTGGTGAACTCTGAATTAACTGCATTAAGTTGTTCCCCTTTCACACTGACTTTGAAACCATGGTCGGTCAATTTACCACCAAAGGTTTTCATACAAGTGCCGAAGGTGTTGAAGTTTGCCCGTCGGTCCACTTTCAGGGGGGAGAAGCAAATAATCATCTAAACCTTTCAACTGATCCTTGGACATATGAATACCTCCTTCGGGTTTGAAACAACATAATTCAGGTTCAGATTCAACGAACTGATAAAGTTCTTTCACAAAAGTAACCCTATTTAACTTAGATTGCTCCAACTTTTTCTCATGTGATACCACAGCTACAACACCTTGTTCATCGGAAGCTTTCTCATCATCCGGAGCACCTTTTTCAACGACGTTGGTATCTTGTTCATCGACGGGAGCGAAAGACGAACGAGGATGATCGACGGAAATCTCCACACCGGAGCTGGGAAGAGAATCAGAACCGCTGGTACAGAAATCGGTATTCATTTCGAGAAGATGAGACAAAGAGGTTGGTGTAAACCGGATGTGATTATATGTTAACTAACTCTCAAGTGATAAATGTTATTAACAAACTTCATCTGGAATCAGTTGAAATCGTTCACTTGATTATGATCTGAATAATCTCAGCTATGTATTAATATTCATCATTAATCTATTGGCAAGTTTCATCTGAAGACAGTTGAAATTGTGTTTTTCAGGTTTAGATCTAAAGATTACTAGGTTTAGATTCGATTTGTCTCTTTATGAGATTATGAGTTTAAAACTTTCAGATAAGCAT
Organism: Papaver nudicaule; assembly: GCA_023529015.1. Lineage (NCBI taxonomy): Eukaryota > Viridiplantae > Streptophyta > Magnoliopsida > Ranunculales > Papaveraceae > Papaver > Papaver nudicaule. The sequence goes on from JAJJMA010177380.1 coordinate 24,800, forward strand.
TTTAATATATAGACGAAATCTTGTATTATAAAATCGTAAGTTGCTACAAAACTTCCCTGAGACTTTGCCGCTTTACCGGCGATTTCAAGAAATCGAAATTAAAACACAATATGAATTGAGTTTGTAGTTTCTGAATCATCTTCTTTAACTTGATCATCATTGTTTAGCTCGTATAAAATGAAAAGAGAGTACGATGTCATATATTCGTTAAGTAATGTTAATATAAAATCTTCTTTTCGCTTGATCATCATATTGGATCATGAGATTCAGCTAATTTGAGATCGAAAATCTAGTTTTCTTTTTAATTTTTCTAGATCTGAGCTTTCAAATTCATTTTCACACTAAAATTTTCAGATCTAGAACTTTTTAAACGATAAATTATACTTCAGAAATCATATTCATCAAAAAGTTTTCAAGATCATTGTAAGTTCTTTCTTGAAAGAAATTTTTTAAACAAAAATCAATTGTAAAATCATGTTTCAAGACCGCGGTGGGCGCCAATGAAGATATGTATTCGTGTTTTAGAATATTACCTTCACAAGTAGATGTGTATGATTCTTGATTGCTTAGGTATGTTCAATTGATTGGTTCTCTCAGACGTCTGGGAATTAGGTTTTACAGCTTCAGGAGCTTCGTCAAAGCTTAACTACTAAGTAACAGACAGTTGATCAACATAATTTAGACAAAAAGTGTTTTCTTATTGATTCAGGAGAGAGAAACTTAGATTACAAATGACCAGGGGATCGATATTTTATAGGCGTACAGAATATAGGCGATGTAAGACTATCTAAAATGTTCTATCAATTATTACAGTTGTTTTCCTCGTCGTCGGGAGTTGCTACCTAGTTTTCCCGCCTTCTGGTACTTTGAATATCTTCTTCCTGAGTAATCTGGAGTAATCTGCTTCCTTTGGTCGGTAGTCACCTGAAGGACTTCTCTTGCTGTCAGTCGACTGCCAAAAGCACCTTTCTTGGTTCTGCACTGCTTGTCAGCGTATCTGCCTTCCAATAGTTGACCTCCTGTACTGAACCATATTTTGTCATCAACACTTGAACGATCTCACAATCAATATTCAAGCAACAACCCGAGTATAGTTCTTTGTTCAAGAACTGAATCCTGAGATGGATTCACTCAAGGGTTAGAATAGACAAACTTGCAATACTTTAATTATATAGATCAGAGATAATATAATACGGAAGGTGAAAGTAATGCAAGACACCAAAAGTTTTGTTGACGACTTAAGGAAACCGCAACCAGTAGAAAAACCCCGGGACTTAGTCCAGATTTGAACACACAATATTAAGCGAATACAGATGCTAGCCCACTATCATACTTCGGACTGGAATGTATCGAGACTGAATTAACCCTCCAAGCAACTCACCTACCATTGTGCTCCTACGTCTCTTGACTCCCGCAGAAGCCTACACACTTGATTCCCCTAGCTGACGTCCTTTACAGGCTTAGGAGTTGCTCCACAGTCTGTCGTGAAGACTAGCGCCACCCTGCCTCTAACATGACGCCTGGTTGTACTCGATTTGTCTTTCAATAAAGAATACAATAGGTGATTTCCTTTGGAATTAAAGTCATTGTTAATGGAAATTGCTTTACTGATTAGGGCTTATTGATCTAGCTTAAACAATTTTATCTCGTAATGCATGACGAACTTGATATTAAACCTAGTTCGTGAATTGCGTTATGGAGCTTCTAGGACTTAGAACAACGAGTGCAACCGCCTAAAGCTTCTATAAAATCTTTGGTCTTTATTGATTGAATTGACCGCAACAAAATAATCGACCTAAGATACATGATCATGAATATTAATTCCGACCTGTGCTTCATGATCCCCAAGTGAAGTCTTTCAAATAGTCGTAGTCCAAGAAAAGACTCGCCTTGATCAAATCGAAGGATGGAAATGGCTTAGCGAGCAAGCCATGTTATAGGGTCCGTGAAATAAACATGAACGTGAAAGACTATTGTTGTTAGGGCATTGTCCGGTCAAACCCACTACCGTTGGTATGTCAAGCTAATTGTCAGTTTTAGGTGTCAAAACACAATTCTTGATTTAGCCTACTAGAGTTTAGATTTCAGAATTGGGATATAGACAAAGCAGTACAGACCTTGAAGACGAAGACTACAACTATAAAAAAGACATCAAATATTCTTCATCGACAAAAGGTTAGTAGGAGTTGTGACATTTATGGAATTTCTTCTATTCTACTTATTGTATCTTTCGAAATAGTCGGCTACTTTAGTAGAGATACTAATAGCGATTGAGATTGTACTCTTGTCTACATAATCATGAGTTATGTTGGTATGCGTTCCCACCATACTAAGTTACAAGATACATGAGACAAATTCAATACATTTTCCAGTGCAATGGTTTGCTTGCAAATCACGTGTAGGAAATTGGGTGAATCTAAAGGAGTACTCTAGAGCAGAGTCTGTGGATTATAGCTGAGGGCGTATCACACGTCTAAGTACTGGCCCAGCCCAGAACTTCCAGCGGATCCAGTTGAAACCCTAATTTGAAACTCGATGGTTCACGAACCGGTTCGTGAACAGTGACTCCAGAATTTCCTCCTGAGTTCCAAACGTTAACCTATACTCGTACATGTACGTGAACGGTAGATTCAATGTATTTGGCATTGATTTCAGACCTGAACGGTTCGCAAACCGTTTGGTGAATATTCTGCGGGATTTTCACGCTGGTTTTAACAAATAACTCCTTATCTCTTAGTTGGACTTGTGTGCTTATCAGAATATCTTCTGTGGTTCATCTAAGGAATCTCAACGAGTCAATAAGGTAAAGGTGTTCTCATGGTCATTGGATTTCTATCTTGAAGTGGTTAAGAGCTAACAAACCACTTGGCAGATAAATATTAAAAGAAGCCCAATTGAGATTAACCTAGGTTTTTTTGTGTGCAACCCAAGTAACGGGTACGTTTATACGGGCACTTGCTAACTTGTAGCACAAGTAATCTATTGCTTTATATCAAAGCAACCTATCTTATTGAGAGCTATAAATAGAGGGTTAAAGAACGAAAACCACAAGCATCAAGCATACATGAAGTTTCTCTGTGGAATTGATCGTAACTCTATGAACTTCGGTGTAAGCTTGTTGTGGCAGTCGTCCTCTATTAGGTAGCAATTCCTCTGTGGGATTTACCTAACGACTATAAAGACTTCTCTTGAGAGTTGGGAAGCACAGGTAGACGATAACGTACCTTTGTGGTTGTTATCTGATTAACCTGTAACCTAGGTAATCTGGTTACGTTCTTGTCTATTCTACGGTCCTTCTCTTCCTAAATAAGGCCATTCAAGAACTGATACTGTAATACCCAGCCACTTTAATACATTTATAATTTGGGTTCAATGGTGATACTTAATGGGCTTGGGTTCCTTTATTTGCAATGGTCCTTACTAATTAAAAAAAACACATATGTTTAGGTTTTTGACTTTTCCTCTCCTGATCCGCTGATCGTGTAGGAGGTGAGAATTTATAAAAGAAAATATTAAAACCAATAGTTATATAGAGTTCGTAGTATACCAGACCTAGTTAGGGTGAAGAGATATTGCAAGTAGTGAGTCTCTTCGTCTGTGCTTCTTTATATAATTTAGTTTCAATTGCTAATAAGAGGATTC
>JAJJMA010177401.1:0-12563 GCA_023529015.1 Papaver nudicaule
TGTAAAGGACGTCAGCTAGGGGAATCAAGTGCGTGACGATCTTTGGGGGATATAGAGATGTAAGGAGTGCGACAGTAGCTAATTCGCTTGGAGGGCTTAAGTTGGTCTCTGCTACATCCCAGACCGAAGTCTTGTAGTAGGCTAGTGTTTGTAGACAGTTAGTACTGTGTGGTGTTCAATCTGGACGAGGTCCCGAGGTTTTTCTACAGGTCATAGTTTCCCCGTTAAAAAAATCTCTGGTGCCTTGTGTGCTTTACTTTCCGCATTATATTATCTGATTATAAAATTAAAGCAAACACAAGAAGTACGTTATTAATAACCGTCGAGTTGGTCCATAATCCATCCAGGGGATTTTCCAAGATTTATCTTGAGTTGGACCAATCACTTGTGATCCCACTCCGGTTATCAGATTTGGATATTGATATTTGAGATCGTTCATATCTTACCGTAAGACTCACTAGCCCAAATGAAAAGTTGGTTGTATTTCGGTACCCCTACTTTTTCACTTGGTATCAGAGCCGCTAAACACATTAAAGGCGTAACTGTCTGTGTTTATCGCGGCTTGTGAGTTATTGAGCAAAGCATAAAATCTTGTAACGTACCACCACACTTGAATGTAAAATCATCATATGAAAGAGAAATCTTAACAGATGACACGTCTGATTTATGGACCAATTTTATTAATTCTCTATGTATTGAAAACCCGAGATTAATTAGAAAAGTCGAAGGGCTTTATATCGGGTTAAACATTCAAGTAAAAAAAAAATATGATTTATCTGAAAAATAGAAAATGCTCAGTAATAAGCTAGATGAAATTGTCCGTGAAAAACAGACTATTAACCCCATCTATCCGGATCAAGTCAATTGTTGACAAAAGGGATTCAAGACCTTTATTCAGAATCTAGTCTGAGGCATGACTCAAGGGAAAGATATGGAATCGGGTTCAAACCCCCTTATTCAGAATATATGAATATTGAACACACCTGCACCTTTTGTGGCATGAAAGGCCACTTCCAACATTTATGCAGCTTATTCAGAACAAAACTCCAAGAACTGAAAGACTTGCATAAAAAATGCTCATAAACTCTGAGTTAAGAAAGCATGTAAGGAATCAAGAAATACCCCCTATTGAGGGAACTCGTGAATGTTCTTTAGGAGCAGTTGCACTGAAATCTACATCCCCTTTTCAATGGTTCCTTAATAGTGGATATAGTAGCACATGACAGGGGATTTATCTTGGTTCTTGAATGTTTATGATTACAAAGGTGGTCTTGTAACCTTTGGCGATGGAAGATGTTGCTTAATCAACAAAAAAGGAACTATTAAACTTCCAGGTACTCCCGAGATCCATGATGTTGTCTATGTTGAAGGCATGTCAGCAAATCTTCTCTCTATTAGTCAATTATGTGACAAAGGCCACAAGGTTGTTTTCGAGGTAAAGAAATGCGCCATTGAAGATAAATCTGGCAATACCATATTTCGTGGTATTCGTGGGTCGAACAATTGTTATCTACTTGATATCAAGTCCGATCTTTGATGCAACCTGACTAAGGATGAATCTACCCATCTTTGGCACGAACGATTTGGTCATATCAACTATCGTTTTTTTGGGAAGTTAATTAACAAGGAACTTGTTAGAGGTGTCCCCAAGATACAAGCCAACGTTGATGGTATATGTGGTGCCTGTCAAAAGGTAAACAAATAATAGTTCCACATAAAGTGTCTACAGGTATAGCAACCAAAGCTCCACTTGAACTAATTCATATGGATCTCTTTGGTCATATCCAACAAGTCTCTGTTGGTGGGAATAAATATGCCCTGGTTATGGTTGATGACTACACTAGATTCACCTGGGTAACATTTCTCAGGCACAAGAATGATACCCTAGAAGAGTTTAAGATCATTGTGAATAGAATCCAGAATGAGCAAGGTCGCACAGTTAAGAAAATCAGGAGCGACCGTAGCATAGAATTCAAAGACACTAAGGTATTTGAGTTCTGTGACTCACTGGGTATAATTCAACAATATTCAGCACCTATCATACCCCAGGCTAATGGCGTGGCTGAAAGAAAGAATACAAATATTCAAGAAATGGCTCGGGTTATGCTTCATAACAGAGATTTACCCTTGAAATTTTGGGGTGAAGCAGTGTTCACAACATGCTATCTCATCAATCGTGTATACTTAAGGTCATTTGCCTTGAATACACCATGTGAGCTTTGGTACGGTAAGAAACCCAATTTGGGTTATCTCCGTGTCTTTGGAAGCAGATATATCCTTAAAGACAATAAAGAAAGAGGGAAATTTGACTCAAAAAGCGATGTGGTAATTTTCCTAGGATATGCATCTGGCAGTCGAGAGTTCCGAGTTTTTAACATAAGAACTCAAGTTATGATGGAATCTGCAAATGCTATCATTGATGACATAACTGGATTTCGCCAGAATAACAGAGCCCCAGCAGAACTACCGCCGATTGAAACTGTAGAAAAAAGTCCAACAGTTCCCGAACCGTCCACTACTGGTGTAGTTCCGACAATGATCGAAGCAGAGAATGACCACAACAAAGATGATGATGTAGAGGAAGAAGTTGAGCCGATTGCTCCTGAAAAGCCTATATGGGTCCGTCGTAGTCATGTACCTGACGACATTATTGGAGAAACATTCACCACAAAAGTGATGACTAGGCAACAAGCACAAAATATATGTCATTATGCTTGTTACCTGTCTATCTAATGTTGAATCAAGGAATGGTGATGAAGCACTACAGGATTCTGCATGGATTAATGCTATGCAAGAAGAGCTTAATGAATTTGAACGACAAAATGTTTGGACACTTGTTGATCGGCCACCAAACATTAATGTTGTAGGTACAAAATGGATCTTCAAGAACAAGTCTGATGAGTTTAGTACTGTTGTAGGAAACAAAGTCAGGCTTGTAGCTTAAGGTTTCTCTCAAATTGAAGGGATTGACTTTGACGAGACTTTTGCTCCTGTAGAAAGACTTGATTCCATAAGACTTTTACTTGCTCATGCATGTCATCTGAAGATAAAACTTTATCAGATGGACATCAAATCAGCATTTCTTAATGGTGATTTGAAGGAAGGAGTCTTTGTTGCTCAACCAAAAGGATTTGAGGACCCAACTAATCCAAACAAAGTGTATCGGTTAAACAAAGCACTACACGGATTAAAACAAGCTCCTCGGGCTTGGTTTGAGAGGTTGACAGCCTCCTTGTTGGGGAAAGGATTTATCAGGGGAGATGTCGACAAAACCATGTTTATAAAATGGTATGGTAAAGATACTGTGATTGCCCAAATCTATGTTGATGACATAATATTCGGCTCCATATCTAAAAAACTTACTAAGGAATTCCAAAACTCATTGAGTAAAGAATTCCAGATGAGTAATGTAGGGGAACTAAAATTCTTTCTTGGTATACAAGTTCAGCAACACGAAAGTGGAATCTACATATCTCAGCAGCAATACGCCAAGGAATTGGTTTCAAAGTATGGCCTGAGCAGTGCATCAGCAAAACTAACACTTATGGCAACTACTGACAAGATCAGTAAGGATTTGCAAAGTGAAAAGGTGGATCAAAAACTTTACAGATCTATGATTGGAAGCCTTTTGTACTTGACAGCAACAAGACCCGACATTGCATATAGTGTAGGGTGTTGTGCGAGATATCAAGCTGAGCCCCGAATATCACATCTCAATTCTGTCAAAAGGATTCTACGATATGTCAAAGGAACAATGGGATTTGGACTCACATATACCTTTGACACCAACACCAATCTTGCAGCATATTCTGATGCATATTGGGCTAGTAGCAGATACGCCAGAAAAAGCACTTCAGGTGGTTGCTTTTTCGTTGGATTATATCTTGTAGCATGGCACAACAAGAAACAAAACTCACAGTCTCTATCCACATGCGAGGCAGAATACATAGCAACCGGTTCATGCTGCACTCAACTGCTATGGATAAAACAGATGCTCGCAGATTACGGTATCAAGGTAGGGACTATGAACATCTACTGTGATAATACTAGTGCTATACGCAATACTGAAAATCTAGTAGAACATTTTAGGACTAAACACATTGATATTCGGTATCACTTCATAAGAAATCTCTATGAAGACAAGATTGTTATACTTGAACATGTGTCATCAGAACGACAACTTGCTGATATACTCACAAAACCATTAGATACACGAATGTTTCAACACCTTCGACAATCTATTGTGTTGTTCTTGTTCATTAGAAACAAGAGTATCTAGTTTGTTAGGCAGAGACAAACTAGATTAAAACTTCTTCTCCAAAAAGGAAGTAAATATATGTACATGTCTTTACTTGTAAAGGCATATGTTATTCTTTATTGAATAACACCACATGAGGGGGAGTTCTTAAATGAGCTTGCGCTTGATAACAAATATTTTTGGGGAGCGTGGATGTGGAATATTAGGAGAAAAGTGTATCTATATTTCTCCATAGATGAATCAACTGAGAAATCCTCGTTTTGATTTCTTACTTATGTCATCTTAAACTTGATTGTCATATTTGTGTGACAAATAGGGGGAGAATACATATGGTTTCTTGTTCTTGTGGTTCATAACCATAGGGGGAGAACACCGTATTGCTTACTTATGTACTTTCTCTAAAATATCAAGTAAAGGGGAGTAAATATTGGGCTTCATACCAATCTGGCAAAAAGAGGTATAAAGATTAAAGGGGAGCTTCATATCAAGAATGAGTAGAATCACTTTATAAGTTTTGGTACACAGACTTTAAAGTTGCTCTGATTCTTACTCTTTGCACAAAAAACATGTGAGTTAGCATATTGACTCATGAAAAATCCGTAGACAAGTTTTTGTGAAGTGTTGTAGTGTCTGCATTCGGATTTTTCAACAGGAGTTAAACGAACACATCAAGACTCAAAGGAGAAGTTGAAGAATTCAAGAAATCAAGATACATCTGGGGTTAGATCTTTATTGTATATCTTTTGAATCCATATGTAAATTGGTTTTGTCGCTAAAATTGACAAAGGGGGAGATTGTTAGGGCATTGTCCAGTCAAACCCACTAGCGTTGGTATGTCAAGCTGTTTGTCAGTTTTAGGTGTCAAAACACAATTCTTGATTTAGCCTACTAGAGTTTAGATTTCGGAATTGGGATATAGACAAAGTAGTAGAGACCTTGAAGATGAAGAAAGACATCGACAAAAGGTTAGTAGGAATTATGACTTTTATGGAAATTCTTCTATTCTACTTATTCTATCTTTCGAAATAGTCGGATACTTTAGTAGTGTTATAGCGATTGAGATTTTGTATTCTTGTCTACATAACCATGAGTTGTGTTAGTATTTGTTCCCACAATACTAAGGTTACAAGATGCATGAGATAGATTCGATGCCCTTTCTAGTGCGTTGGTTTGCTTGCAAATCACATGTAGGAAATGGATGAATCTAAAGGAGTACTCTAGAGCAGAGTCCAGTGGATTATAGTTGAGGGCGTAATAACACGTCTAAGTACTTGCCCAGCCTAGAACTTCAAGCGGATCCAGTTAAACCCTAATCTAGGCAACGGCGGTTCACGAACCGGTTCGTGAACAGTGACTCCGAAATTTTCTTATGGGTTGCAAAATGTCAATTTGTGCACGTACATGTACTGAACCACAGATTCGATGAATTTGGCCGAAATCCAGTCGTACGGTTCCCGAACCGTCCAAGTGAATATTTTGCGGGATTTCACATGGGTTAAACTTCTGACTCCTTTATCCCTTAGTTATACTTGTGCTTATTGTTAGAGCATTGCTCGGTTGAACCCACTGATATTGCTATCTCAAGTCAGTTGTCAAGTTTAGATGACAAAAACACAATCCTTGATAAGTTTACTCTACAACTCGGATTAGGATAATTTTAGGCAATCTAGACGAAGACCATTGAAGATGAAGACCGGAGCTTACTACTTGATAAATCATAACGTCCTCACTAAAGGTTAGAAAGGTTTTTCCTTTCCATGTTTCGTATTTGCCATTCTATCATATTAATAGTCTATGATGTTGTTTATATGTGTAATTGGTAAAATCCCCGTGGAGTAGGATTTACCAATACACCCAAGTTAACCTATATGAGATGCATGATATCAAAGGTAAAACAAGTATAATGACATATGAGATAGTTCAGAGGTAATAGAGAAAGAGTTATTAACAAGTAAAGCAAAATCTCTCAAGTATATCTTATTAGTTCATGACTTATTGTATTCCTCACCTTGACAAAGATAATCTCTCTCTACAAAATATCAAGATCTTCACTAGTTTTTGAGTTATGGAGAGTAAGAAGGAAGATTATTTATCTCTCTATAGATCAGCCCTAGAGTTCACTTTTCCAACCCCCTTCTCCGTTGAGATACATGACCTTATATAGACGCTATGCATGTTAGTTAATACAAACAAATATGACTCTGACAATACCTGTCTTCACACGCCGGCCTTGATACCGCCGTCCTCCCTTTATACTTCAGCGCCCCTAATCTCGAATTGGATAAGAACGATGACTCATTTCCCACTGAGTCAATGAGTCAACTCTGACAATCCCACCGTTCTGATCTTCATTAAATGTTCAACCACATTTTCAGCCTTTGTCGGTGACGTTCCTACCTCCGCTTTGCTTGATACGCTTTCCACTCATCTCATGGGATACGTTGGTGTAATCTTCTTCAGCTAGACGCATATCTCTTTCTTTGATCAATCCGCTGAGAGGCACAGCTGCCGATATCCTATGCTTCTGCGGTATTCTTCCCATACAACGTCACTTCTTAGATGTCTCTGATAGATGAGGGCATTCTCTACACTTACATTTTGCCTCTTTCATATTCAAGATCTTAGTCGCCGAAGATGAAAACCTTCTTCCGCCGAAAATGCCCAACTCCTTTTTCTACCTCCCTAGATTCTCGCCACGTCTTGCTGCATGCCGCGAATCTCGGCCGTACCTTTTGACCTGATGACTTACCAAGCCGGTTGAGGTCTCTCCCCTATAAATTTCTTCCACTCTCCAGTCAACTCAGTTTCTTCCTCTAAAATTTTCTTTTTATCTCTTTCTTCATTGTTCTTCTTCTTAAACCCTAACCGTCGTCGCGCCGTCGCCTGACCACCGGATTCAGCCTCCTTTTTCTCATTTTCTTTTGTTTCCACCACCCAAATTCGCTTCCTAGTCATCTTTTCTTCTTGATTCTTACTATTTTCTTCATTTTTGCTATCTTCTCACATCTCCGGTGACTTTTTCCCTTTGCAAATCTTCTTCTTTTCCGGCAACTCTTCTGTTTTCCGGTCGCTTCACATCTTTAATGGCTTCCACGGATACCACCTACGAACCTGAGACGTCAACCCATACCCAAGAATCTGATCGTGAAGAATCCTCACAGTCGCCGACACCTAAGAAGACTAGGAAGAAATGTTCCTGGGGCGATTGGGACAAGTATTGTACAAAATACCATGTTGATAATAAAGCGCCCAAGATTACACCTTTTGACGGCATCACATCCTCCTCAGAACCGCTGCTCCTACATCATATCCGCCGAGAAGGTCAGGATGAAAACAATCTCATCATTTCCCTTGGTCAGCTCAAAGCCGGGTACAAATTTCCGATGTACGATCCCGCTGATCCCATCCTTCTTGAAATGTTGGTCTATGTTGATAAGAGTCCAGCTCAGCTTGCATCCAACTCCATACGCATAATGTACGAATGGATTGCCCACCGAAATGGTACTACCAACTATTCAAAAGTTACCAGGAATCCTGAATTTGTTAATCCAAAGCTGTATGACATAGTGAACTTCAAAGCTCAATACGAAGTTAAACACAGTGGCAGGATGGGTGAGAACCTTGGGCTTATCGTATCTTATCCAAGAAAGCTTTTGATGGTGATAAGAGATTTTTGAGGGACGTTGATAAAGACTCTTCTACTGCCGCCAAACCCACTGTACGAGCCAAGACTGAGAACCACTGGAATGACCTTCCTTGCAAGGTTGAGGGACCTTGGCTTAAAGGTTGGGCGGATGAAAATAAGACCGTTGTCTGAAAAGACTTCTTTCTTGAGCACTCTCACTTAGGTAAAGTTGATTTCTGGAAGGTCCGCTGGACTGAGGAGAATCAGTACGTCAAAGAAGATGGTAAGTTCATTGTCGCCGACACTGGTCATTGGATGAAAAAGCCTGAATTTTGCAAGAAGGACGCCAAGGGGACTAAAAACAAGAAGAGGAAAGAAAAAGGTGGAGACGAAGTTCAGGTAACAAGCACTTTTACTAAACTTTGAAATATATGTATATATTTGCCTCTGTTTGTTGCCGTAACTGATGGTGATAACTTTTTCCTTCCTTAGTCGCCTCCAAAAAAGATCAAACAAGATAGGCATCGGGAAGCCGTTGAGCTGCTCAAAAGGCAAATGAAGAACCTTCCTGGTTTGACACCTACTGACGTTGAGAAGGGAACTGATCCTAAGGCGTCCAAGAAGGATGATAAACCCAAAGAACCTAAGAAGAAGGGTGATACCGCTGATGCGTCCAAGAAGAAAGATAGTTCCGTTAATCCTGCCGGGGGTGTCCATTCCGATGTTGACTCTACTACTGGTGGTGAATCTCCTAAAGCCGCTGACCAAAGCAAGCCTACTGGGGAAGTTAAAGATGCAACTGAGACTGTTCAAACTGTAAGTAAGGAACCTTTTGTTGAAAATCAGCCCCGTATTGATACTGATATGGGTGGCGCCGACCAGTCCATTGGAAACCTAATGCAGTCTCCTCTTCGCCCAACTGTTGAAGTGGAAACGCCCATCCAATCTTCCGTTGATGATGCCGCCAAGCTACTTCTCCAGCTTCTCTCTTTAGATTCTGCCAGTGGCAGCTCCGCTGAGGGTGTACCGCTGAACAAGTTGGCTGAATCTTTTTCGAAGCTGATTAGTCAAGACCAAGGCGGTCCCGATACCCTTTATCTTGAATCTCATCTAAAAGAAAGAAGAAGAATTCACGAGCTAAGGTCCTATAGACCGGACCATGTCATCCCCTTCTCAAATAAGAGACAGGACTCTCGCTACTGGTAATCCTTGTAGCGAGAAAAGGTCTAAAATAGGATTTTGTATAAAAGTTATTTTAAGATCATGCATAAACAAATATTTACCTATTTTTTTAATAAGACAATAATCTACCATCTCTTAAAATTGTTGAGCAATGATCTCCAAAAGAGATGTGTCCATGCTCAGAGGGTTATGTGATCCTTTGTCCTGATGGTTTAGGATTACCAATGTTGTCATCATAATTGCCTTACAACACCTATCTTACGCCTCCTGAATTGCAGTGAGCCGAAACAAAAAAATTGTTATCAAATGGTGATTTCACATCACAAATAAGAGTCCAAAATGTAATGACTCGGTGTGGATGTCAACATGTTTTGTGCTACTTCTAGAATTCTCCCTGCCTCTGGCTCCTAAGGCAAGAGTTGAAACAGGACCCATGGGAATTACTATGAGCAAGCCAAAAGGAATATATGCTCTTAAAATCATATTGTTGACATTTTTAAACTTAATACTTCAGGTAAAAAATTGTCTTATGAGATGTACCCTTGTGGTCACACTAAGCTTAAATTGCCCTTTTTTTTTTACCTCAAACTGCTGTATAAAGGACGTTCGCAACTTGTTATGAACAATATCATGTCCCTTTAAAAACCTAAACTCTGTGTCTGACCCTTATAAAGGGAAGAGTAGGAAGGGATATTTAATCAGTCTGAAAGAAAGAATACTTTTCTCCATAGAACTGAAGTTGCAAGATGAATGATAATACATGGATTGTTGTTCTACCTTCCTGTAAAAAGATTCGAATTGAATCTTCGAACAGTGAATCTAGTTTGACACAAGGAAACAAAGCAATGCTAGCTTAATGCGCAATTCCATGTGCTTCTGAAGAACAGAGAAAGATATCTGATATGAAACTTGACGTTGTTCTTGAACACGTTCAAAGTTTAAGCAAGGAGCTTAACAACCTCACCAATCTCATCACTGACCTCACCTCAAGAGTAGCTGCTATTGAACGAGAATGGACTGTCTATGAAGAACCAGAGAAGGGGGTAATTGAAGAATAATTTCTTTTCTTCTTTACATTGTCCAGATGAGAGAAATCTTAGTTTTATGATTAAAGGCAATCTGCCAAAGCCATCTTTGGCTTTTAAATTTTATGAGTTAGCTTGAATGCAATACGTAAAAAATTCATCAGTTAATAAAGGTTATTAAATTAAAATCTTAATTGATGATTGTAATGCTTGATCTTAATTGATTATCTATATGAATGTATTGCATATATCGTGAACTTGTTTTTTTTAGCCATACCACCCGTTCGGGTAAAGTAATTCATGAATAACTATCAAAATCCATGCTTCTGACTCTTATGGCTAAGAGGAGACGATTTTGATAAGGAGGAACCTCGTAGGATACAATATTGAACTCCGCTGGATTAAATGTTGTACCTTTAATTCTTAGTCTTACAATCACCAGGAAAGGGTAACCTAATGTTTTCTCTAAAGGCGATGGTTGACCGAAACTCTTTGAGAAAGTAGGAAGATTAAACCTTGAATTCCTATTTGACCGTAACTGGCTAGGAAAGAAAAACATAATTACAATTTTACTTGTAAAATTGTACTTCACCCAAGAATTTATTCCAAATCCTTGCTTGGGAAGGTCGTCGCGTTGTTCCTTTTGGAATGACACAAAATGGGGGAGAGTTCTTTTGAACTTGTGCTTCATGGTAATATCTTTTTGGGGTGTGCGGTTGTGGAATTTGCAAGAGAATTGCATCTTTTTATCTCTCGTTTCAGGTATGTTTACCTTTGTCTACATTGATTATTGTTGTTTTATGAGGATTCATATTTTTCTTGTTCTTTTGTCTATTTTATGACAAAAAGGGGGAGAAATCTTGTAGTAAGGGGGAGTAAAATCTTTCTATCTACTAAGACAATTGTCTACGACATTGTCATAGGGGGAGTAAAATCGATGTGCTTGTCATGTCAAAGCAAAAGTTAGTGTATCGAGTAAGGGGGGGAACATATCATATTGTGTATTATCTTTAAGCATCGATGCAATATGCTTACAAGTTTTATATACTACTCAAATGCATAACAAACTCTTGTTGGACTATGTCCTTCTAGAACCAAGATGCGTGGTGACTTTGAAGTTTGTTATCTCTACCTTGAATCTTCACTTGCAGGAACACTCTTATTTGAAGACGTTGAAGATTACAAGAAGATCAAGTACATTATGGTTAGGGCTAAAAGATTTTACTTTTTGAATCCATATGTAAGATTGGTATTGTCACTAAAATTGACAAAGGGGGAGATTGTTAGAGCATTGCTCGGTTGAACCCACTGATATTGCTATCTCAAGTCAGTTGTCAAGTTTAGATGACAAAAACACAATCCTTGATAAGTTTACTCTACAACCTCGGACTAGGATAGTTTTAGGTAATCGACGAAGACCATTGAAGACGAAGAACGGAGCTTACTACTTGATAAATCATAACATCCTCGCTAAAGGTTAGAAAGGTTTTTTCTTTCCATGTTTCGTATTTGCCATTTCTATCATATCAATAGTCTATGATGTTGTTTATATGATCCGAAGGTTTATAAGTGGAATATGCCCTTTTGCGTTAGTCACATCCATAAGCATATGCTTAAGGAGAGTAAGTTGAGTTGTCTCATGAAATGACCTCAACAGTCTAAGCGTTCATGAACGCGTACACATGTTGCATAAGGCATTCCTGAGAACGAGTGTTTGTATATGAACACGTTCATGTACGCGTTCATACGAGTTATCTGTTTCCCTTGAACTCCAAAATACCTACTCTATGTATGCGTTTATGAACGCGTTCATATAAGCCATACAATTGGGTATTTAGTTTTCGAACTTAGACATTACTTGGCCCATGGAATTCAACTATTCAATCCACGCAATATTCAACTGACTTGAACCTAAATTGTCGTCCATCTTGGCTTTAAGAGTTCTTAAATGTACAAGTTGCAAACTAAGTCTATGACTTATGTTTTGAACAAAGAGTGAATCTTAGCGACATGACATTCTTGTTATGTTAGTATGCCTTCTTGGTGTACTACGGTTATAAGATCCAAGTTAAACCCTAATTCTGTATAACGACGGTTCCCGAACCGTTCACAAACAGAAAACTCCTGAGTTCCACATCATCAATCTGTACGCGTACCTTACGTGAACCTCAGATTCGATGCATCTGGTCGGAATTCAGTCGGACGTATGGGTTTAACAGATGACTCCTGGAAATCATAAATACGTGGATTCGATCTTAAAAGAGAATATCTTATGCAGTACAACATGATCTTTGTTCCAATGAAAACTTTATTCACACTTATTGGTGAAACTCCATGTGAAAAAGTTAAGCCTTTACTCTAAGAACAAATTAATCCTTGTTAACGCAAGTTTTGTATCTTAGAGGGCAATACGTGATCTTCCTGATCATGCTGTGAGTATTGCCAACATGATTTTATTCATTGCTATTCAAGT
>JAJJMA010177405.1:0-17228 GCA_023529015.1 Papaver nudicaule
TAGTTCTGAACAGTTGACAGAGAGAACCAGTGAACTTAAGAGCACGGACTGACTTTTTCTCTCATTGCTTCTTACATATCTGTTCTAGTCTAACGCTTCCCTTTTCTCTTCGTGCAGGCACTTGATTTAATACGTGGCAAAAATTTCCTGATGCTGATGGATTCTTGCTTGGAAGGTCATTTTTCAAATGACGATGGAACTGAACTTGTGCGATTAGCTTCACGTTGTTTACAATATGAAGCTCGTGAGAGGCCAAACCCGAAGTCACTTGTGACTGCGCTTATTGCTCTTCAGAAAGATACAGAGGTAGGCATGTTACTGCAAGAGATTAGGTTTTGTGGTGCAGAAGTACTCTTGAATATGTTTAGGAGGTTATAGAACATCTGACTTCGTCGATACTTGAATATGAAGATGATAGCTTGGCATTCTTGTCCTAGATAGAGCTGAATTTCCCCCTCAATATTACTTTTAAAGCATTGGTCTGGTCTTTATCGTGTTAACATTCACATTTTTAATTCTTTTTGTCCCCTTCTGGTTTTGAAGGTTCCATCATACGAGTTAATGGGTATCTCACAAGGAACTGCGCCATCAGCAGAGTCATTAACATTAACACCTTTTGGTGAAGCTTGCACTCGAATGGATCTCACTGCCATTCATGAAATACTAGAGAAAGTTGGATATAAGGATGACGAGGGAATTGCAAACGAGGTTGGGGTTTTTCCTTTGTATATATTCTACAAATATTTTATCTCTTTACGTTTTTCTTTTTTGACATCTTTCGCATTGTCACCGTGTCAAGTAGATCATAGACAAAAAGAAACTAAATTGCTTAACTATTCGTTTCTCAAAGTGCACAATTATTCTGGTAGATTTTTTCGCAGGGTCATGTAACCCGCTTCTGGTGTTTTTCATTCTAAAACCAACTTTTGCATCTTATGCTGGTATTCTTGCAGCTTTCTTTCCAAATGTGGACAAACCAAATGCAGGAGACCTTGAACTCTAAGAAACATGGGGACACAGCTTTTCGAGCTAAAGAGTTCTCAACTGCAATTGAATGTTATACAGTGGTAAGTGTTTTGCCAGAAGAAACAAGTTTATTGTGTAGTTAAAAAAACTACAGCTGGACATTTAGGATTCTGTTAATAATGGGAATTACCTGCCAGATGTGGCGAGCTCTTATAAGATGTTCTACAGCGTGTTTATTTGATCTTGTTCAGTATTGCTACTTACTGATGAATCCAATCCTTGTTCACTGTGTCTATGTTGTAGTTCATTGATGGTGGGACGATGGTATCACCAACAGTATTTGCTAGACGCTGCTTATCTTATTTGATGAATGACATGCCACAAGAAGCCCTTGGAGATGCAATGCAAGCCCAGGTGATTTCGCCTGAGTGGTCCACCGCATTCTACCTTCAAGCGGCTGCCCTTTTTAGCCTTGGAATGGATACTGATGCTCAAGAGACGCTCAAAGATGGAACAACCTTGGAGGCCAAAAAGAACAGCAAAAGCTGAAACTGTATAGGTTTTTCTTTTTGCCCGTTTGGTCTTTTTTGTTTTCTTTCTTGTATGTATTTGGTTCCTTTTTCTTATCCTTCATTGTTCAGAGGTGTTTTTTGTCGCGCCTGAACATTCTTTTGAGAAGTTTATGCTGGGGTTGACTTTAGAGTTTCTGTTGTAACTCCATTTTGTTGGAGCTCTGATCACAATTTAATTTAAGAAGTTGCTGAGAGGTTATTACTTTTTGTTTCATGGGCTATTGAGCTTGGTGATGAGCTGCAGTAGACACCACTACCTTCATATTCCTTACAAATTCTTTACAGTTTTATCTCAGAGCACAGGGAATGCCGGAGAAAGAAATGTGAAATTTATTTCACTTGGATTAATACCAAAATGTATCATGTGTTCGAAATGTCACTTATGTGGGAAGTCTACACATAGAACAATGTCTCCTTCCTACGCCATTAAAAATGTATCTGCAATCCAGAATGTGTAGTGTGAGTCACTTGAATTTGCAATGTAACAAGAATCCAAACCCACCAGATCATTCATAGTGCCTTCTTTCTTGTTCTCCTCTTCTTTCTTTTTTTCTTTTTGAATAAAATTTGAAAGGTGATTCAGGGGCTTTGAAAAAAATTGAAGCCCTCACTTTTTACTTCAAATGTCCAGGCGTTTTTATAGGGGGCTGTCAAAAATCGTGAAATGACTAAGTTATCCTTATACTAATTTATACTAATTCTTACCCAAATTTACCCCACCCTAATTACAAACATAAATACTTATATCCCACACAAAAAAAATCAAAACCTAACAATCAAAACATCAAAATTTATCCCCTCTCTTCTCCTCTCTTACCTCTCTTTTCTTTCCCATTTCCTCTTCCACATTTCTCATTTTTGAGTTTTTGATCATGGATGGAACCAAAACTGATGCAACAATGGAGCAGCAAAGGTAAGCATCCAAACCCACTCTTTTGTTATTGATTTTGGTGCTAAAACTAGGTAAGATTCACTCCATGAAAATCAAAAAACGAGTTCCAGAACTACTTACGGCTGGCTATTAGAGCCGTAAGTCCTCCTTACGTCTCGCATCTGAAGAACAGCTAGCCGTAAGTAGTTTGTTAGGTAAGCCATTAAAGCTTCAGATCCAAGCCGTAAGTTCAGTTTACTAGCCGTAAGTTAGTTACGTCTCATTTCGATACTTAAGTTTCTAGCCGTAAGTCCAACGTACAATTTTTTTTTGTGTCGCTAGGTTACGAGACGTAAGTCCATTTTACTAGCCGTAGCCGTAGGTTAGTTACGTCTTTTATATTGTTTTAGTTAGCAGACGTAAGTCCAAAACAAGTATGCAGAGTTCTCAACCTGTGTTGCTCAAAACATTTGCATGGATGCCACATGGTGCGTCTCACTGATCCCTTCCAAATGTTTATCCAACTCCATTGCAAAACAGTATTAACAAGCTAATTCTCTTCAGTTAACCTCAAAATAAAGCAGTAGAAGAAAATGAAGAACATCACAAATACTGATGCCATAAATCATTCATGTCCAAATTAACTTAAAGAGATGCGGTAGATGATACGGATCTCTAGCTGCACATTACCTCTTTGCTTGTATAGTCTAAAAAGGCATTGAGATGTTAGCAACAACTTCATTTTCTGAATTTTCATCTTTCAGCAGTGACTGCGTAATGGGAACTTCAACTGCAACAACTTCTGCAACTCTCCCCCGTAGCTTCTCTGTTCTAACAGCTGGAGTTTGCTCTCTGAGATACCGGTTCTTGGTTCCCCGCAATGGTGTTTTCAATTCCTTTGAAGCCAGGATTGTTATGCTGATCTTCTGAAACATTCATTTCCACTATAAGAAATTGGTTCTCGCTTACAGAACCAATGACATAAAAGTAGTACAAACTGTGACAAGTCTGTAGTTACTAGATTAGATGTCCCTTTGCTTTTGAGGGAATATTAGTGCAAGTTACTTTTTGATAGTAGTATTACCTCTGCATTTTCTTTTCTTAGGTTCAATAGGATATTGACATTTTTGTTCTTGGTACGTGCTACTTAGGAGAGACGAAGCACTTTTTGAAGTACAGGGGTTGATAATCTGATAAAATCATTGCTTCCATGAGATTAATACAGGCTGATTATTTTTTTCTCTTTGCTACTTAGTGTTTTTGTTGCTACAATTGGTGTAATATGGCTGGGAACATAAAGAAACTTGGAATAACTAACACAGGCAAATGATAAGTAAAGCTCTGAAATGTGAATCAAAGAGACAACAAGTAGTGCAATAGGAAGGTAGAGTAAAGCTCTACTAATCTACCTAATTACAAAAAAAAAAAAAAATCCGTATAAGTCAATGGGTATCACTTACGGCTACTGAACCAAAAACGTATGTAGCCGTAACTAAACTTACGGCTACTAATTTGTACTTACGGCCACTAACTTTGCGACACAAAAATTTTGATATAAAGGAACTTACGGCTGATAAGCAAAGTATCGGTATTAGCCGTAAGTAAGTTACGGCCACTAAGATGGACTTACGTCTTGCATCTGAAGCTTTAATGACAGCCTAACTTACGGCTAGCTGTTCTTCAGATTGCAGCCGTAAGTACTTCTGGTTCACGAATTTTGATTTTCATGGAGTGAATGTGACCTAGTTTTTCAATGAAGTTACCCTCTATGAAAGGAGATACTTCTAGCTCCATTTCGACGCTTGATTCACTCATTTTGGTTGAGTGAATCAAGTTTGGGTTTTTTAGAAAAAAAGTTAGGTTTTTTTTTTTTCTCTCTTCTTCTTCTTCACTTGATTTCACTGATTTTCAGTTTTTGATTAAGTTCTTTTTTTTAAGTTTGTTAATCATATTTTAGTTAATCACTGATTATCAATTTGGTTAATCACTGATTATCAAAACATAAAGGGGTAGTTTTGGTATTTAAAAAAAATTACATAGGGGGAGAGCAAAATTACTTCGGGGAACCTGTGATCCGAGGGCTTCAATTTTTTTCGAAGCCCCTGAATCACCTTTCTAAAATTTTAACTTTTTTCCTCAAAAAGAAAAAAGAACTTAATCAGGAACAACGTGTATGTTCGTGTGATTTTAGTACATGCTAATTTCAAATCACAAAAGTAAAGAGTAGTAGGTCACCTCATAACTTTACCTGTACATGTTGCACATTTCGGATTGAGTGCTCAAGAGTCCAAGCCTCCTTGTAATGGCAAGACGTCTTTTCCCTTCTCCTCTCCACTTGAGAGTGTGATTCAAGCTTTTAACCATTTAAGGACTTTGAGAATATTATCCTTGGTGTATTGTCGTTGTGCACTTCGTCTTTGATCAAGAGACTTCTTCTGAGCTGACGCGACATGTTATTCATAGTAAATCTACACATGGTTCCTACCTTGAGCCTTAATTCCAAACTCTCAAGCATGCTCAACTGCCACAACAACCATTAAGAAGCAAGAACCAAGAAGCAATTCATTCCTTGCAAAATCCACTAAACTTGCTTGTGTTCTCTTTCTTTCACCAGTGAAGAAACTAAACAGCAATGGAGGTCTTTACTGCAGCAGAAGATCTCAAGTTTTTCGATGCATACCAAATCATCAATGAAGCAGTGAAAATCCCAGCCAAATCATCTCCGCTAAAATTCTTATTGATTACCTTAACCCTCATTCTCCCACTTTCACTGATTCAGTTGTTATTTGAAACTCATACTTTGATCCTGTATCATATCATTGACGATTTCTTTTTCTTTCATGATTCGTCCCCTTCGAAAAAACAGTTCATCCGCACTTACTCCATCCATGAGTTCTTCTACATTGTTTCCCTCTTCCTCTTCTCTCTTCTCTCTACCTCCGCTATTGTCTTCACAGTAGCTTCTCTTTACGCATCCAAACCCGTCTCCTTTATCCCCACTCTCTTTGCAATTCCTCGCGTATTTAAGCATCTTGTGATCACATTCTTTTACGTCTTACTTCTCATGATTGTGAACTACTTCGCCTACTGTATTCCTATTGAAGTCTTAGTTTGGTTAGATGTTAATGAAGCTCTGCTATGGGGTTTTGTTATCATATTTGCTATCACATACGGTCTTGTTCATTTCTATGTGACAGCGCTATGGCATTTAGCCAGTGTAATCTCTGTTCTTGAACCAAATGTTTATGGCTTGGCAGCCATGAACAAGAGTAAGCAACTCTTAGGAGGGAGAACTAAGATTGCTTTGGAACTTGCAAGTTTATACTTGGCGGCTACATGGATTGTGGAGATGGTGTTTGAGCTTGCGGTGGATTCTCATGTACATTCCATGGTTAAGATTTTGATGGGATTACTGTGTTTGTTCATGTTGGTGGCAATTAATCTCACAGGGCTACTAGTTCAGAGTGTCTTCTTCTTTGCCTGTAAACGTCACCACAATCAAGAGGTTGATAAGAAGGTTTTGTATGATCATCTTGGTGAATATGATCTCGGTGATAAGTCTGTAGCATTGAATCCTAAAACTGGCAGTATGGAGATGCAGAGCTTGGTCAAGGATCAGGACACTGTGGGTTATCAGCCTTTTGCAGTGAATGCTACTGCTGACACAGTCGGAGACCAGAATGTTGAAAATGGAGAACCTTAAATCTATCTTGATTTAGTATGATTTCTAATTCCAAATTCCAAAGGTAGTAGCAGATTAGCAGGCTTAGATTTATGAGGAGACATCTCTTTCCTTCTCTAGCGTTAGTAATACCTGGTATTGTAATGAAAAACATAACTGAATTAATGATAAAGCTTGTTGGGTCCAGAAATCATCATCCAGTTATGAATTTGAATGTAAATTTTCTTGTAATGACAAGTGTATCCTGCAAAAGCATTTCTAAATCCAGAAACATCATGGAACTAATAGTAATCAGTATTCAGTACAAGTTCATAAGACCAGTATAAAACCTTTATATCTGTACATACTGACAAAAAATTGTAGTTGTGAACAGAATTCGGTGCACATCAGCATTGCCTGGCCGCATTATATGTATATATACAACAATTTGAGATAATTTAGGCTCTGATTTGACCGGGAATAACAAGGGAAGGTGCCATTACCTAGCTGACTCTCATCTCCCATTTCTGCTCTGTCTGTCCAAACTCGGACTTCCTCATTTAAGGCTTTCAGCATGTCTCTGGAAGCGAATGTTTCAACTGAATTTTCTGACAAGGTAGTTTCCAATGCTTCCACTGAGAAAGCGTGTTAGCTAGAGGTAATGTCATCACTTGGAATGTTGTCTCCAAGGGCATCCAGTTCTAAAGGCATGCTCCAACAGTCTTCCACGCGCTTCACAATATCTGATAAAACAAGCAGGAAACATGGATGTTGAAAGGGTTTTCCATCAAGGTTCATGTGTTACAGCATTAAGCATCTCAAATGGCATATATGGCTAATTCTTTTATCTTATATTTGTTGCAAGCACAATATAGGCAAGAATAATCATGTAATTTTCTGCAGGTGATTGATTAGATATTTAGTAATTAAGAATTTAAATCAACAGAAAATGAAAAAAAAAAATACCTCTGGCTACAAAGAACAATTGCTAGTACTCCAACCACATCTTTGAAGTTTCTTTCTGGTATGACAGCTCTCTTTATTGTATAACGATGTGCGGCCAGGACCACAACAGACAAACTTAGTACATTCCTTAGAGCGTTAGAGAAGAGAAGAAAGCTAATCTGTTTTATTTCTACATGTATTTTTTAACCATGAACATGCAGAATAATATGTTACAGCCTTGAAATCTGTAATGAATTTCTTTTAAGATCCAATATCTCTTTCAATCATTTCTAAAAGTTCCTGAGATGGTATCATGATTTCAAATCTTCCAATAAGTGAGTGATTTTTCCTTCGGCTAAGAATGAGTAGATACCCAATACCAAGTTGAAACAAGGATTTGGTGTGTTCTCAATCGATGAGAAACACAAGTAAATATTTTTATATTTATATATGAAGTATTACATACAGAATTGGATATTCCTTGGAATACAAGGATACAAGATATACAAGGATATTACACAAGATATTATAGGAAATTACTTGTAACAAAAGCTATAACAAAGGAAAGAGCAAATACCGTGTCTGATTTAAGTCACGTCAACCGTATGTCTAACACGCCCCCTCGATCTAAGCGGATGGTCAACTACATTAAGCTTGGAGCGAAGAGTACAAAAATGATCCTTCGGAGTAGATTTCGTAAAGATGTCTGCTACTTGATCCTTAGACGAGACAAAACGAACATCAAGCTTGCCAACTTGAACTCTCTCTCTGACAAAATAATAATCAATTTCTATGTGTTTCATTTGACCATGGAAAATCGGATAGCTCCCAAATTATCACACCAAAGAGTGGGAGGAAATTGCACAGGAACTTGAAGTTCCCGGAGAAGATTTTCAATCCACATTAACTCGGAAGTAGCAATAGCTAAGCCACGATACTCAGCCTCAGTACTCGACCTAGAGATTGTGCGTTGCTTACGAGAACTCCAAGAAATAAGATTAGAACCAAGATAAACACAGTATCCACTTGTAGAACGACGATCAATAGGATCACCAGCATCAGTATATGCCGAAACATTAAGTTTCAGATTATGTACAGGACGAAGAAGAATGCCAAACGTAGAAGTATGATGCAAATATCGAAGTATACGCTTAACAAGAACTAAGTGAGCCTCTGTAGGTTTATGTATAAATTTACATACCTTATTAACTGCAAAGGCAATATCAGGTCTTATCATAGAAAGATACTGGAGACCACCAACTAAACTCCTGTACAGAGTGACAGCAGTCAATAACGGACTGCCGACCGGGTGAAGTTCAGTAGAAGTGCTAGAAGGAGTGCTAACTGGTTTAGCTCCTTGCATATTAGCACGAACAAGAAGATCTTCAATGTAACGACGTTGTGAAAAAAATAACCCACCAGAAACCTGTGTGACCTCAATGCCAAAAAAAAATGAAAGCAGACCAAGATCTTTAAGAGCAAACTCATTGTGAAGAGTGTTGATAAGAGATTGCAGACATGACATAGAAGATCCCGTCAAAATGATATCATCCACATAAACCAAAAGATATACAATACCTTCAGCTGATTTTCGAATGAACAATGAAGTGTCAAAAGTAGAGACAACAAAACCAAGCTTTTGAAGGAAAGAGCTAAGACGAGTATACCATGCCCGAGGAGCCTGCTTAAGACCATAAATAGATCGGTGCAATTTGCAGACATGATTCAGAAACTGCGGATCTGTATAACCAGGTGGTTGTTTCATATACACCTCTTCAGTAAGAAAACCATTAAGGAAAGCATCTTGCACATCAAGCTGACGAATAGGCCAATTATAAGAGAAAGCCAACGTCAAAATAATACGAATAGTGCATGGCTTAATCACCGGACTAAAGGTCTCACCATAATCAAAACCCTCTCGTTGATGAAAACCTTTTGCAACAAGTCGAGATTTGCAACGCTCAATGGTACCATCGGCTAGTCGTTTAACACGATATACCCACTTGCAGTCAATGATATTCGCGTTAGGAGGAGGTGGAACAATTGACCATGTCCCATTTTTCATAAGCGCATAATATTGCAAATCCATAGAAGCACGCCATTTAGGATCTTCTCTTGCCTGAAAATAACATGTTGGCTCAAACAAATCATCAGTAATTTTAGCATGTTTCGAAGCCAAAAGAGTTTTTGGTTTAAAAATACCGTCCTTTCCTCGTGTAACCATAGAATGGTCATTAGTAGTCGGCGGTCTCGATGCAACAGCTGGTTGTACAGTAGAAGTATTTGGTGCTACAGCGACAGGCAAAGTGCTGCGGGCAGAACCAGTAGGCGGCAAAGACGTGCTATCAGTTGCTGTAGGTGACGGACTGGCAGATGGAGATGAGTGATCAGGCAGTGGAGACAAGGAGCTGTTGTCCGAATAAAGGGAAGAACCCTGGTGAGTGGCAGCTGGTGACACACAATCAAACGAGGTGGAGGCTACTGGTAATGGGCTGTCAGACTCCACAAATGTTGTCTGAACTGTTGTGTCAGTAGGTGCTACACTAACTGACTCTTGAACTTCTTTATTGGTAAGTACATGCGTCACATTTTCCGAGATAGTGAATGATGGATCTGCTGGTGTATTTTGAAGAAAACCACTGTCCACTGACCACAACAGGCAACTGTGCGGTCTTTAATGGCACGCCCGTATTACTCGATTTAAACCACCCACGTTGGTTCGAAGTAATAGAAGCTGTAGAATTCAATTGTGACAACACAATAGGAAAAATCTTCGAAGAAGAGGGTGAAGAAAATACCGGCAAGTCTGACTGTGGAGATGGTAGCTTTGGTGGGGCAACGACAAATGGAAACTCTTCTTCAACAAAGACAACGTCACGAGACCAATATATCCGACCCGTAGGTAAGTGAAGACGTTTGTAACCTTTACGATGGTCACTATAGCCTAAAAAAACACAAGGATCGAGGTTCCAATTTTGTGCGACCATAGGGACGAAGATGAGGAAAACAAAGACAACCAAACGTACGCAGCGATAAATAATCAGGTACACGATTAAAAAGCAACTCATACGGGGACTTAAAACCAGTTGGAACCGAAGACACTCTATTCATAAGAAAAGTAGTTTATTTTGTGCATCAATACGAAGATCATAAGCCAAAAGCATAGATTCAAACTGATCAGTGGTAATCAAACTCATAGTCGTAATCAAAGAACTAACAATACTTTCATAAGCCGAATCAAGACCTTTGAGAACATAATGGCAAAACTCAGAATCAGAAATTTCATGACCGCTAGCAGCAAGAGAATCAACAATATTGCAGACAGACTGAATATAGTCAGCCATAGATAGACTTCCCTTAGTGATAGTTTGAAGAGAAGACTTCAAGTGAATAAGAGTAGCATCAGTTTTAGAAGCATAAAATTCTTCAAGTTTAGTCCAAACCTGAGAAGATGTCGTACAAGATTTCACTTTAGCCAAAATTGGAGATGTTAACGAAGACAAAATCCATCCAAGTAATAATTTATCAGTACGATTCCAAGAAAGAAACTTAGGGTTCGTAGAACCATCATCACTTTTAGCCTTGGGACATGGAACCATGAACAAAACCTTCAAGATCATAACCTTGCAAATAGGGTAAAAATTGAGCCTTCCAAAGTAAATAGTTGTGACTAGTGAGCTTTTCCGTGATAGCTCCATGTAATCGAGCGAAAGGAACATCAAATAAAGAAGAAGAAATTGGATCAGTAACACCACTTTTGAGTGTTTTTGGTGATTGATCAGACTCGGACTCGAGAGTCATGATGAACAAAAAGAAAAAGGATCGAGAGAAAGTAAAAAATTGAAGAGAAAATAAATCACAGGCCCTTGGAAAACCAAGGTGATACCAAGTTGAAACAAGGATTTGGTGTGTTCTCAATCGATGAGAAACACAAGTAAATATTCTTATATTTATATATGAAGTATTACATACAGAATTGGATATTCCTTGGAAAAATACAAGGATACAAGATATACAAGGATATTACACAAAATATTATAGGAAATTATTTCTATAACAAAAGCTATAACAAATGAAAGAGCAAATACCGTGACTGATTTAAGTCACGTCAACCGTATGTCTAACATACCATTACGGTGAAGATTTTACAAGCACTGTCTCACTTTAACAGCGGAACCTCATGTTTACATTCATACCAGCTTAAAAAGCGTTTTCAGCAACAAAAAAAACTACAACTTTTAATGGCTTTTGCAAACAAAGAAAGTTAAAGAGTTTCAATTTTTTTTTAGTCCTTGTACTAAAAACTCCTCAACCCAAGAAAGAAGTCGAGTTTCCTGAGATAGAATTTACTTAAGATAGATTTGTTAAGAATACCTTTCATTTTACAACTTCAAAATTCCCAAAGTGAATGAAGAGAATACCTGGGCAGCATTGTTGAAGGCTGGAAGAGGATCCCCTTTGTTATATGTAATACGTACGACATCTTCTAGTGGCAATCCATATATCTAGCTCAGCTCCTATTATCTGTTTATTTAGGATATCCACATATGATGTTCAAGTGTTAATGTTTGCTTACTAAAAGTGGCTCTACGTCATTCTGGTACAAAAATTAAAAACAAAAACATAGTTGGACGTAAAACAAAATAAAAAGCAAAGACTTTACGGATTCATAACATACCATTAGGTATAGAGGAGGCTTCAACTCAGTTTGAAATGCCCAGTGAGAACATTTTCGCTGAAAAATATACAGAAAGCACTTAATAACAGAGACAAGATCTCGTAACTATTGGCGCAACTTAAATAAATTCAGCACTGATTTCAGATTGACCAAAAATCAGCTCCATGAGAACATTCTAATTACCTGTAAGTTTCTCCACAGTCCACAGTAGGGGATTACGTTTTGATGGTCTACTCTAAACAAAGCTAAATCAATCAGTGACAATATGTCACAAGTTGCAGAATATGTACCTGTGCAAGATGTGTTAAAAGAGATAATGCCAAATAATATATTCTTTTAAGTCAACTTTGAGATACTGATTTGCTCCACACACATGTGCTCGGTAGCTCATACCCCTTTTAAGTCCGATAGTAGTTGAGCCCATCTAAATAAACGCAACGAAAAACAGAGGATACACATAGAAGAATTTCATTACACCATTGATTATAACCATTACCGAAGTCTCTCTCACCACTTTCACAGAACAGTACTCAGTCAACAACATACAACGCAGTGATGGGGGGTTTTCTCTGTGTCCCAACTTTCTAAAGAAAAATTATCAGTCATCACGTATGGTGATGGTGTGTCAAACCAACAAAGTTAATACTCTTACTTCACTAAATATGAATTAAGCACAGTAGCAAGAATAAGTTCGTTCCACAGAGAGAGATATGGTTTATCAGTTGTGTTGAAAACTTATGAGTAACCAAAAAGGGGGGGGATTTTTTGTTGTGCGAATAAAATAAAAACGAAACAAGTAAATAAAGATAGAATTCAGAGAGAAGAAATACTGGTTAAGGGTTTCATCTTCAATCACCAAACATGTTCATCAATCGATCAAAGTTAACATTCAATCTTTCTCATACCAAGAGCCCTAGAGTACCCCATCGAGAGTATACTCCGGTAAATTCCTTATATCATTGCACACCATAACGATGAATGTGCAAATACTACTCAGAGAATAACTCAACGCAATGTGCAATCAAGTTCAACTCTCCAAGAGCTTTAGGTTCTATGAATTAGGCTAATCTATGAAATAGAAAAACTATTCAACATAGGTCAAGCTTCTACATATGATTTCTAAAAGCTATCACCACTTTCGAAATCATATTGTGCTACTTGTGACAGGATTCTTTGACTATTTCGTATCTCAAAACCCTAGTCTAGCTATAGATATACTTTCATATTCATTCAATTTGCAATTTAAACAAATAAGAGAGCACTCATATTGCAATACATCAATCATGCAATTATTAAACACGGTAGAACATGAACGACAAGAAACTTCATGAATAACAACAATTGACCAGCCAGATTGATTAATATGTTTGAGATTTCAGACTACATCCCATAACCAATACGAAAATTAGCTACACATCACAATGGAGTTCATGGCAATATAAAGATTAAGCACTTCAAACAAATAAACAACTGAAAGTTCAAACCTAACAACAAACCAAGAGCTATGGTGCTGATGTAGAGTGAGTCCTTTGATGCTGCTTCTTGTGTGAGGGTTCTAGGCCTTCTCTCCTTGTTGGTGTGTGGCCTGGTGGTAGTGGACAGCGACCTCCTTGAACTGATGGTGGTGGTGAACTGGTGGTGATGGCAGGATAGCGTCGCGTCGCAAGGATGCTGCTGTTGTGGATGCAAGGATACTGCAGAGTTGTTGCTGCTGTGTGGTAGTGGACAGATGGAGTGTAGGTGGTGGATGTGAGGTGGTGCAGTTCCTGGTGGTGGTGATGGAGACGATGGGAGAGGAGCAAAGCTCCTCCCTGTTTGAGAGAAACTGTGAGGCGAGAGCGCAGTCGAGAGATGATATCCCCCTGTTAGGTCTTCTTTCCTTCTTTTATATACTTTATAGCCGACTTCAGAACCCAGTTTTCAATCCCACGGAAACTCTGTTTCCTAAACCAATTCAATCTTCTAAGAATACTTCTCAATCTGCACCATTAAGCAACACAAACCCTTGCCTGTTTTCTCGCTCCAAAACTCTTTCCAAATCAATGAGTAATCGCACACTATCTTCCTGTCATTGGCCTCACAACCCCTGTCCTTGCGCACCTAAATAACCCAAAACTGGACCATAACCACCGGTTCTAAACCCCTGATTTCCTCCCTTCTGGTACTTGAATTGAGAACCTTCTTCCAACCCATTTTCCTGGACCCAGTTGGCTGTTGAATCGAGCCCTAAGACCCACCAGAATCGATGGCAAGGGTACAGTTCAGCGGCTACAGACGGTGTCAGTTGGTTATAACAGAGCAGATGGTTCAGGCAATTCCACAAACACTTCAGGTGCAGTCTCCTGTTGAACTATGGATGAGCTCTGTTGGTTCTTCTAAGCTCACAATATCTCCTTCCCTGTAACAGTAATATCACACACACACATACACACATTCATTCATAAATCTGCGTCAACTTCTTCATCAACCAGCCACAGAAGTCAATGGCAGTGATACCATCTTCTCCCCTGTTCTCTCGGCAAATTGAATCCCTGCTGTGCACGACTTGAACCCACTGAGTTGAATTCTGTTGCCTTCGATTCTTTCTTAACCCTTGGCAAATCCCCACAGCTAGAATGAGATGACGATAATCTTTGGCAGTTGTGATTCAGCGTGAAAACTGAACTGACTGTTGAGAAGAAATAAATCTCTTCTTTCTGGTCGATAGCTTTAGGGTGAAAACAGAGAGGTGCCCTTAAATGAGAACCCAACGGCTGCCCTGGAATCAATCCTGGCTGCCTGCAGTGATTCCTTCACTTGGTTGCCCCTTTTGCTCAATTCTTCTCCTTTTTCTTCCATATGACACCAAAGCACCTACAAAATGCAAAAGAAGCGTAAAACGCAACTAATACAACAATTATAGCAAAGAAAGCATAACCAATGAATACTTTAGAGAGGTGTTTTAGACACCTATCATATGGTTACTGTCAACCTAAACACCAAATAATAAATCATACACAGGGTTCGATTACTCTTTTGCAGTACATTGTTTTCCAGGGTAAAACAACGCCGAAAACACATTTTGCTGGATTTATTTTTAACTTAGTGATTCGCATATGATCAAATATCTCTTTTAGGTCTTGCACATGAGTCTGTTTCACCCTGCTCTTTACTTGCATATCGTCGACGTAGACTTCCATAGTCTTCCCAATCCATTTCTCAAACATCTTCTGAGCCATTTCCTGATAAGTAGCACCAGCATTCTTCAATCCAAAAGGCATCCTTGTGCAACAAAATAGTCTTTTAATGGAGAAGAAAGCCGTATGTCTTTGATTTTCTTCAGCTAGGGGTATTTGATTATACCCCGAATATTCGTCAATGAATGATAATAAGTCATGACCCGACGTGGCATCAACAGTCTGATCAATACTCGGCAAAGGAAATTAAGCAGTTCTTCGGACATGCCCTTAGGTCGCTGAAGTCAATGCATATTCGTACTCCCTTGTTCTTTCTTAGGTACCACCACCATATTCGATATCCACTCAGGGTACTGCACTGGTCTGATAATGCCAGACGCTCTCATCTTGTCAATCTCAGCTTCTATTACTTCCTTATAAGCTGGAGCTAATTTTCTTATTCGCTGCTTGAAGGGTCTAACCTTTGGATCAATATCCAGTTTATGACATGCTAGAGTTGGATCGATACCCGGCCTCTCATCCATCTTCTAAGCAAAGACATCAACATATTCAACAATGCCTCTAGTTGCGCTGATTCTTCCTTGCTCAACAAAGTTCCAATTTGTACCATCTTGGATCATCAACTTCGCCGATGTTTATATCTCTTGTAGGTTCTACAGCTGTAAAATGTAATTCAGGTTCTCCATAGGCGAAGGTTCTTTTAATTTCTATAATGGCGCTGCTACCGACTTCCCCGAATCTTCTCCCACTTTCACAGAATGAACAAATTTTGATGGGTCGGCGACTAACTCTTTGATTTCTTGCTCTTTGAGGGCTTATTTCCCTTGCTTCTTCTTCTCATTTATCCTCGCCTTGCCTGTTTCGCGGATCTTAACATCCACTTCATACATGCCTTTGCTTCATCTGGATCTCCAATATAATCGACGACTCCCACAGGTGTTGGAAACCTTAGACTCTGTTGGTAAGTAGAGGGGAATCCTTTTAAACTGTGCAGCCATAGTCTCCCAAGAATGGAAGCATACGACGAACTCAGGGCAAGTGACAATTTTTAATGTAACCTCTCCTTTAGGCTTAGATGCAATCCCTTTAAATCCATAAATATTGTACTTCGATGGCACCATCGACTCTACCGGCGATTCCTTGGAATTCATA
Source organism: Papaver nudicaule (assembly GCA_023529015.1). Taxonomy (NCBI): domain Eukaryota; kingdom Viridiplantae; phylum Streptophyta; class Magnoliopsida; order Ranunculales; family Papaveraceae; genus Papaver; species Papaver nudicaule. The sequence goes on from JAJJMA010177405.1 coordinate 16,022, forward strand.
GCCTGATAAGATGAATTGAAAATAATATCGACTGAACTCCCTGGGTCGATAAGTACTCAATGAACTCTGAATTTTCCCATTTGAATTGTTACAACCAAAGGATCGTTATAATTTTTTCCTTTAGTTGGCACTTATTCAGCAGAAACACACATGAGCTTTCATCCATTCTAACAATGGGACTTGCTTGACAACGACACTACAAATCTCCTTCCCCAATCTATCACGCTCATGCACCCTTGACATAATGTTGTTGTGAAATTCGTCTCTGGTAATCTTTGAATGCACAATGGAGACACAATATAGTTCCACGAGATCTCACTCAACTTTCACCTCAAACACATTTGGCATTGGGACAGTCTGGATTGGTTGTACCATAATTGGTGGCGGTGGTGGCAACTCGAGAAACTCCTGGAATTTCCCCTGGCGAATGAATCTGTGCACTTCTTACTGCACCCCAGTACAGTTTTCTCTAGAATGACCATGGAACTGATGGTATAGATAAAAAATGGTTAGTATTAGTTGGAGGATACTGGGGATTTCCCCGATTGTGGGGATATCGAATGTCGTCTATGCAGTTGTAATTCTCAATATGTCCCCAGGCATCAGTATAAGAAACACAAAGCTTTGGAAGAGTGGCATCTTGGAAATTTGGATGGCCAGCTTTTCGCTCGCCAAACTTTCGATTGTCGTTGTTATACCTTCTATCACCATTTCCAAATCGCTGATTATCTCATCCACCTCTGCCATCATTTCTATCCATGTTATCCCGTCTGTATCTTTCTTCATAAATATCTCACTTATTTGAATTCCATTGTTGGTCGCCGTTAGACTGATGTTGCACCTGCTTCTGCGAATTCTCAGGAACCACAATCGTCGAAGATGGAAGTTTTGCTAGTCGCTACTGCTCCATGTTGAACCATTCTGTAGGGGGTAAAACCCCTCGGAACACGTGTCTCGCATCCAAGAAGCCTAACCACTCCGAGAGGATCAGCAGTGAAATCTCAGACTGGCCCAAAGAAGAAGGGGTCACACACGAACGAAGTGAAGACTCGGAAGGAAAGGATTCGGACTGCCCCAAAGGACCGAAGCCCCAGAATCAACCTCGGAGCACCACCGAACAAACCGCCTTACTCGACAAAGGACTGACACCACCACGATTTAGTCCTTTGTCTTATTAGCTGTAAACCACCCAAGCTCGGCCTATATA
>JAJJMA010177415.1:0-19934 GCA_023529015.1 Papaver nudicaule
TAATTGGGCTTCATGATTACTATGAATTTGTTGTGGATTGAGGGAAAGATTAGTTTTTTTTATTAGATTTCAAGGTTTTTTTTTCTAGGTTTGACTTCTCAATCTCGCTTTTCTGGTCAAGCGATCCCTGATGAAGAAGAAGACATCCCATTTGAATTATCAATTTGACTTCTCAATCTCGGAATTTGAATTATCAATTTGACGTAAATTTCGGTCTTCCTCCAGTGATTTTGAAGTCAAATTGATACATCTGAAGGCGGATGGAGTTTGCTGAATTGAGTAAGCAAAAGATGCAGCTCACAGAATTCACTGTGTCTCGTTTCTCGGTTTCTTCATCAGTGAGAAGTCAAATCCCTGATTTTTGCATTCGTGTTTGTCAATCTCTTTGTTCCGATCTTGCTGTATAACCCCAAGTTGTTGCACAAGGTGAAATATCCAATTCAGTTCTCCAATGTTATGCAAACAAGGAGATCTTCATGAGAAGACACCCAGTCAAATCCAGTGATTTTGAAGTTATGAATTATCAATTTGACGCAAGTTTCCCTTTGGTGCATTGCACACTCTAACAATGAAGCAGATCTGGTTTCAATCCGTGGGCATGAGGAATCTTGGACAAGTATCTGATTGTCCTTTCTTAGAAACATAAAGAAAGACCTTCTTTGCAGATATGTGATGTTCCAGAGATCTAATAAAAGATGAGGTGCTGTTTGTGTATCTGAAAAGATGTGATTTTTACCACTTAAGGATCTACTTTTGTGGATTGTTTCTCTGTTTATTTTTATTTTTTTTTGTATTGAAAACCGCGGGGGACCGCGACCAAACCGCAAAACCGCGGTTCTAAAAACCGGCGGTGCACGGTGCAGTCGCGGTTTGATTTTCCAAACCGCACCTTTTGACGGTTTGGTCGCGGGTACCCCCTAAACCGCAACTGTTACCCCGTTGCTCACCCCTAACTGCGACAACTATGATGGGGACTTTTGGGCTTCTTTTGCCTGGTGATTATGAGGCTTCAGTTGGTGATCAGTTATTGACCGGAGCTATGGTTGTTGTCGATCTATTCCGGGTTCCACCAGCTCTAACCATTAATAAACCTACCGGTTTTATATGGTATTTGGATTCTTATATGGATGTAGTTATGTAATTTAGCTTTTTGATTTGAGTATGTAAGCTTCGGATAGACTTGCAGATAGTAGAACAATATGTAATTTCTAATTTGTATAGGGTTTTGGTTATTAGATCCGCCTTAGGCTGTCAGAGTGGGTCTATATATAGCTCTGACTCTTGTAATTTTCCCCTCAAAAGGAAATGGAGTTTTCCTCCACAAAAAAATTGAATGACCTATTAACAGCCTTAGCTAAGTTATCCGCCACAAAATTCGCTTCTTTGTATCTTTGTTGGAATAGAACAACATCGAATTCTCCCAACATTGCTTGAATATCTTCAACAATACCGCGTAAAACCTATGGGACTTCAGTCTCCTTGTTGCATAACTGGATAGCTTAAGTGGAGTCACTTTCTATCTCAAGCTTCTTGATTCCTAGGTCTTTTGCCATCACCGGGCCATTTCTAATGCGCCTTACTTCAACAACATTGTTGTTGTTTTTGTAGATATGCTTGGCGAAACATGCTCGAAACCTCCCATCATCACCTCGTATCACCCCTCCAATACCTGCATAATATAACTGGTCAAAAGCACCATCACAATTAGATCCCTATCTAGAAAAAGTCCAAGGCACAGGAATATCTTCAATCTTATATTGAACTTTTATGCAATTTTTCAAAGACCCTTAAGAATTCTTTAGCACTTCTCAATGCCCTATCTAACACCCTAGTTGGTTGAGAAACCACATTAAAGATCCAATCGTTTCTTCCCTTCCAAATGGACCAAAACACAAATGGAAGAATATGTTGTCAATCAACTCCTCCAATTTTCCCTGCAAAACTGCACATGCACCTTAAGACAGTGGGAGTAAAATAAGTATGAGTTGGTTGAAAACCAATCCAATCAACATTTTTCTTCAATATCGGCCATACACTAGTACAAAAAAAATATAATATATATATAACAAGTCTCAATGTCCTTATTGCAAAGATCACAACCAGGATGACTTCCTATGTTTTTCCTATAGAGAGGCTCATTCAGATTTAGTCTGTTATGGCACAAAAAGGGCTGTCAATAATAATCCGATATCCGATATCCGCTTCCGATTATTCGAGATCCTATAGGATATTATCTGTTATATCGGATATCGGATATCGTATCGGATATTGTTATCGGATATTTCTCCTTAACCTATCGGAATCGGATTAGCCCTTATCCTATTGATAACATCCGATATCCGATAAGTATAGGGTTGTGTTTGTAATTTTCCACTCTTATTCTTAATAAACACCGGCCCATCTATAACATTGTTGCCACGCTTATCGTTCGGCACAAAATGGACGAGAATGGACCGTTGAGAATAGATTGAGATGGGAAGGGTGTTTTTATATCGAGACATAATGGATGGAATTGGGCTTGAGGTAGCCGTTGAGATTTTAGTAACCACGATCTTAATCGTTCATTTCTAATCGGATAAATATCCGATATCCGATAGCTTAACGCTAACACTATCGGATTTGGTTTTTGATATCCTATAGGATATTATCGGATATCGAATATCTTATAACACTAACACTATCGGATACGGATTTCTCAATATCCTATAGGATATCAAAGATTGACATCCCTAGGCACAAAAGCTATAGAAAGAATTTGATTTTATGTGGACACTTTAACTTCCACAAGTATCTCCAATCTAAACAAGGGACAGAAGCACCCATTTTGTTGGAGAGAAGGAATTCATAAGCCTCTCTAACAATGATCTTACCACTCTTACTATAGGACCAAATAAGTTGGTCACCACTATCTCCATGACCAACAACTGGTTGTGCCTTAATCTCCTTAGCAACCTGCAACGGAATAAAACTGTCGATAACAGACAAATTTTAGCTTTTACTATGAGGGTCTATGATATCCTTAACTAACATAGGTGGCACATGTTGAGTATCAACATTAGCAATGCGGACATGGGAAGATAAGAAAGTCAAAGGTCATTCCAAAAGTCAACAGAGGCATCGTCACCAACCCCCAACCGAGATTTCTTTTTGATGTTACAAGACCAGAAATCACTCGCAGAGAAATACTTAGCCTTAAGCAACCTAGATACCTCCGATTCTGGAATGGGGAAAAAACTGTTTAGTCCTTTTTTAGGTGGATCTATATCCATTTAGTCCTGTTACAAAAGTGACTTTTCTGTTTAGTCCTTTGTTATTAAAAGAGTATAATAACTCTCATTTTAAAATAAAATATCTCCCAAAATATAACTCGAAAATTAACAAATTTTATATATTCGGAAAGCTCTTGACGAGATCTACACAACGAGTACCATTGTTGATATGTTTCGAAACATTTTTTTTTACATTACCGATAATGGTACTTCATGTTTGGGGATGAAGTCAATTTTTAACTTCATATTTTGAGATAAAATTCATATATCACTTCATATTTTGAGATAATTCAATTTTTAACTTCATATTTTTGATATATTAATTCATTTTGAACTTCCTATTTTGAGATGAAGTTTATTTATCATTCATATTTTGAGATGAAATTCAATTTTTAACTTCATATTTTTTATATTAATTTAATTTTTAACTTCATATTTTGAGATGAAGTTCATTTATCATTCATATTTTGAGATGAATTTAATTTTTAACTTCATATTTGGAGATGAATCTCATTTATCACTTCATATTTTTAGATGAATTCAATTTTTAACTTCATATTTTGAAATGAAAATTCTTACCACTTCATATTTGTAGAATTCTATTTTAATTTATAATCCTTATGAAATGAATTTTATTTTGTCACTTCATATTTTGAGATGAATTTCATTTATGACTTCATACATTGAGATGAAATCTACTTTAGAACTTCATAGTATGAGATGAAATCTATTTTATCACTTTATAGTATGAGATGAAATCCGTTTTAGTACTTCATTTTCTAAAATGAAATCCGTCACCGGGTAACGTGAAAAAAAAAATGTTTCGAAACATAGTGACAATTGTACTCGTTGTATAGATCTCGTCAAGAGCTTTCGGAATATATAAAATTTGTTTAATTCCGAATTGTAGTTCTTGAGATATTTAATTTTTTAATAAATTTTCATTAGTTTTATAAAGAATAAAGAATAAAAGATAAAATGGTATTTCTGTAACATTAAAAAGGATGATGATGTCACTCCGCGTGGGTAACGTTCACCCAAGGACTAAACAATAAAAAAAAGGACTAAATAAAAATATTAGGACCAAACAAAAAACTTTTAGGACTAAATAATAATCTTGGTTGGCTCACAGGACTAAATAGAAATATAAGGTCTAAATCTAGGACTAATTGGTAGTTTCTACTTCTGGAATCGCATATATTTTCCACGCCATTTTAGTAATAATGGTAACCTTTTTGGAAGTCCTCGCTTTAATTGCCTTTTTAATTTTTCCGTTACAAATTTTTTGTTGTTTTTTTTTATGAAAATCGGTAATCACTTAATTTATATGAGATAAAAGCATGAATTTAACGGCATGACATATATAGGGTCAACTACCCCATGCCAAGTAAAAGTCTGCTAGAATATAATTAATTATTTTAGTGGAATTTTCCTTTAAAAGCGATGAAATAAATAATTGGATCGAACCAGTTGTGTGTTGGTACAAAATCTGTTTAGGGACTTTGTACCTAACAACCATTAAAAAGATCCATTTAACAAAGCATTTGACGAAAAACACAAATGAAGAACATGATTCCGAGATACGCCTTAGAGGATTCCGAAGAAGATTTAGAATGATCAATCTTAAAGAAAATCTAGTGCTTATGCTACATGGATTATGCTACAGGCTTGAGGAGATAATACTAACCTAGACTCTTACAAGTGACTCAAGACTTAATAAAAAATCCAACCCCCACTAGTGAGTTCGAGCTTGCCTTTTATAGACCGAGTCTCGGGTGGATGACAGATAATAAGACAAAATAAACAATTATGGGTGTCAATAGTTGTCGAGTAAGTCGGTGGCTTTCCGAGATGTCTTCGAGATAGTTGTTTCCTCGGCACCTTTGTATCTGAGGATACCATCCGAGGGCATCAAATCTTCTCCCCTCGAAACTAACTCCCCGAAGCTTTCCAGACTGATTTCCTCTATGTGTGTTTTTTTGCGATACTTGATGGCGACAACTCACTGATGTACGAGTTATCCTTAAATTATATCATGTGCTTCATAGTCCTTTATTTTTCACTCACCCTATGCCCCTAGATATCGACATGTGTCCCAACTCTTTTATGCCCCTACAGTTTGTCTCTTTCCTTGCTCGAAGATTGAAGATGTTCGAGAGAGGAAACTTCTGGTATCCACTTCTCGACATGTGTCCAATTGTTAGTTCCTTAACTGACACACGTAGCCTTTAATGGTTTCGAAACCGCGGCCCATCTTCTCCCTCTTCTACAGACCTTTGTTTTCTTCTTTCAAACTCTCTCTTCTATACAATTCTTATTCACATTTGTTTTTTCTTTTCCTCTGTTTCTTTTTTTGCTTCTCTCTTTGAACTATGGTAAGTTTTTGTCTATCCTCCTTTCACCTTGTACCTGATCTCATTCGTTTTAGAATTAAATCCTTCTTACTGTTGTATTGAAGGCTCCCAAGAAGGTCGTCGCCTCTAAAGAACATGTCTTCGATGATTCTGAAACTCCCATTGCTCCTCAGAAAATGGTGAATCCCAAAATTCCCTTGGAGGAGAGAGCTAGGCTCCTTGGGTTCAAGCAAAACTTTTCCCTTTACTAAATTTGACAGTGTTGTTGACTTGTCCCCGAAACTTCTCACCAAATATGACTGTAATGCACGCCGGATTATATTTACCGGAGAGCAGCTTGGTGTCGGCCTTCCAATGTACAATCCTAAGAACCCCATGTTTTACAAGATTTATTCTCGCATTGTTCCTTTCCGAGGAGTGATACAGTTGACCTGTAACTCCATTCGCTTGCTCAGTGAATGGGTGGCACGTTCGGAAGGTAGATCTAATTACTACAAAAAGTTCTCAAAGGACTCAAATCCTCCCGCATTTTAGAGTGCAGCCAACTTCTTTAAACATTACAAGGTTGAATTTGGCTTGACTAAGGAAGCTTCCCCCTGGGGTGTGAACTCAAAGAGCGGCCCATGTTCTTGATGACGTGGATTCGACCAAATCAAACACGAACAAGTTACTTCGACACTCTAGTGATGACGTGTGGTATACAAAGCCAGTACCTATTGAAGGTCATATCCTCTATGGTTATGCTGATGAGGAGAATAGGATTGAGCGTACTGGTTTCGAGGGTGATCATAAGTTCACATTTTTCGAGTATTACTCAATGCGCTTTACCGAGAAATAGCGTAAGGAGTTTGAAGTGAATATTGTTGCTTACAAAGCGAAGTTGAGTTGTTTTTATTTCAAGCTTCTTTTCTTTTCCCCGATCATTTTCTCAGGCATCATTCTTTTCTCAGAAAGAGCAAGAAAGAAAGAATAAAAACAAATATCAAGAATTTGATGACGGTACGAAGAAGAGAAAGAGAAATCCAGTCGAGCTGATGCTGGGAAGGTGGCGAGTGGTCAGGTAATAAATACCATAAAATGGTTTTTTATTTTGGAGTATTAATACTTGCCTCTGTTTGTTTCCTAATTAATCGACTACTTTGCAGCTAAGCGAGATGATTGTAGGCCAGGGAAGGATGGCCTTTACTATTGCGGATCCTAATTGTAATAAAATTACAAAGGGTGGTTCGAAAGTATATGCGACGAGGGCTGCTGTGAAAGTTTCAGAAAGTGTGGGGGGGCAGAAATCCTCTGAGACTTTGATGATGAAGTTACCGAGGAAGACGATGAAGTTTTTAAGAACTTTCGTGAGTCGAAGAAGAGCAGGAGGAAATCTCCTCTTAAGTAATCCTCGAAGAAAGATACCAACAGCCAGACCGAATCGTCTCCAGCTCGGAACGCCCCGTCGAAGAAGGTCAGTGCCTCTGCTATCTCAACTGCCTCGGCTGTTGAGTTCAAAACGAATTTCCATTATTCGGGTGTATACCTAAATGTTTAAGGGACGAATCAGGATTTGATCGATGCCTCCGAGCTACGACAATCAGTTGCCTCTCCCATCAATTGTCTGGTGCCTCTGAGATTTTCTCGTCGAACTTATTCCGAGAAAGAGATCGAGGAGTTTATAGAAAGCTTCTCTTGGGCCGGTCCCTTTGCTCAAGATATTGCTGACCACTTGAAAGCTTGCTCCAAGAATCCTTTGAAAAACCCTCTTGACGCAAACCTTGCGAATTTCATGTCTCAAGCTTTTGCTGGAGAGTGGGATGGCGAGAAGTTTGACTCGGAATGGCCTAACCATCAAGCTTTTCTGAAAGGGGTAAACATTTTCTTTTGATTGTTCGTAATCTTTCTATGCCTCTTCTTTTGCTAATTCCTGTTGTTGCTGCAGTATTACCGTCATGGTATGTATCTGTTGAATCTATCCAGAGCGCGAGGAAAAGAGATTAATCGTCTTGATGAGGAGGTGGCGAGCATCCGTCGTGAGAAGGATGACTTTTCGACTGAACTCTTAAAGGACAGAAGTAAGAAAAATCAGAGTTTGAAGTATGTGTTATGGTTAACTTGATTGTGCTCGTCTTAAAGCTGAAATTCCTTTGTTTTTTTTTCCACTGATATCGAGGCTGACTTCAAAAAACAGCTTGAAGATATTTCACGTGAGCGATATACCCATGCCAAGGACCTGAAGACTCAAACCAAGCTGGTTTCGGGGTTGGAGTTGAATTTGAAGAAAAAGGATGAAGAAATTGATCTGTTAAAGAAGAATCACACTACTGTTTTAAAGGACAAGGATGAAGAGATAAACCTTCTCGAAGGTAAGATCGGTTCACTGAATGAGCATATAGATGGTGAGTCTGAGAGAGCTTCTCTTTTCAGTCGAAAGCATACTCGTGAACTTTTCAGAGCCTTTGGCATGAATCCCATGGAATATCCCAATGCTATGGACGATTTTGATGCTGAGTTGGAGACTTACGAAGGTTTAATAACTCCTTTGAGAGTTCAAGTGTTAGTGAGAGACATGATTGATCAAAGAGCTGTTGGTGAAGACAAACAATTCGACGAGGAGGGTAATGAAGATAATTGTGATGATATAGAGGATATGGAGGAGGAGGAAATAGGGGGCGAGAAGCCAGATGTGGAAAGAGTGGAGAGTGGAGCACCCAGTGGAAAAGAAGGAACGATGGTGATTGAAGCAACTGAGGGAGATAGGCAAAAAGAGGTAGATGTAAAGGGGGAGAATCAGAGTGTGAATCCTCGTACTGAGGAAACGAAGGAAAACGTTGCAACAAATGCTCCCGAAACAAGTCTTGGTGGTAGTGGTGAGGGTGTAGCACCCAAAACTCATGATGCTACTCTTGGTGTCGAGAATGTTCCCATCACTGATGATTCTTAGGTTAGGAAAGTTTTCGAAGATACCGCAGAAGATGTTTCATTTCTTCTGTTATCTCAGACATCCTTGCTTTTGGTCTTCTCGTAATTCCATAGTAATGTGTCGAAGTTTTTCGTTAGGTTCTCCTTTATATTTGTTGGTTGTGCTTGTATTGTAGATTATGTGAATCTTCAAGTGTTCTTGTAACTGTTGTTTCGACTTCCTCAATGAAAAATATTGTTTGTCATATTTTCCCTTGTTATGTTTCTTGCCTAGTAGTTCGTGATCAAGCACGAAGTATACCTTGCAAAGTCTAGGATCCTAGGGTTACTTAGAGTAAAACTTTAGGGCTTACTTCGATGTGGGAGGCAGTAAACTAAGCTAGTAGGGGTTGCGGATCACTCTTCCCAAAGGCTATGAGCTACCTGCATATCTCAAGCAAGACATGGCAACCGAGACCATAGATACCCAGTTTTCCTCAGAACTTTAGGTGGGTTACGAAGATAGAGAGTATCTTCCGAGGGAACATGGTATCGTTCCGAGAACCCGTTTAGCCTAGGTACAGTAGGAACCTTACGTTCGGGTAGCTGTCATTCTGGGTCTCGATAATAAGGTAGCACAATGGGAGAGTGCCGGTCAAAGCTGGAGCTTAGACATGGTACTGTTCTCTAATCGCGGCCTGGAGTTCGACCTTCTTTTCTCACCTGACCCTCCTCAATGCAGTGTTTTATTTTATGGAGGAGGTCCCTCGGCTGCGTAACTCACTTAGCATTCCCATGAATGTAAAAGCTGCCTCGGGGTTCCATCCGTCCTAATGGCAGATGTTAATCCCATTTATTGTTCCCGCGACGCCCCAAAAAAGGGGGGCCCAGTGGTCGCAATGGTAGTGGGTCCAAATGCCTCTTAGCTTATGTAGCTTAGATTCAAAGTACCCACCGCTAACGGGGTGTCTTGTGGGTAGATGACTGTGTCATGTAACTCGTAGGGCCCTTACGGCTACATGTACATCAGATATGTGCCTGCCAGTCAAGGACTTATATATGCCCACCATTCGAGGTTTTTTTGTATGCCTACCGCTCGAGGACTTATATTTGCCTACTATTCGAGGTCTTTTTTATGCCTACCACTCGAGGACTTATATATGCCTACTATTCGAGGTCTTTTTTATGTGCCTACTACATGAGGATTTTTTCGTAATTGTCATCGGGGCCTTTGGAGGTCTTGAGGTTGATTCAGATGTAGCATGCTGAGAAATAAAATCATTCTTTATTTGGAGGTTGGACTCGAAGTACATTATTCTTTATGAGTAGTATTTTCGTATATACTTTGCGTTCCATGCATTTCCTAGCCCGACTCCATCGCTTTCATCAATCAACATGTAAGCGCCACTTGTTGTACCTTGAAGGGCCCTTCCAATATTGGTTCTAATTTTCTAGAGCTCCCTTTCTGATAAGGTGGTATTTCTCGCAAGATTAACTCGCCAGGCTGGAATTCTCGCTCGATTATCTTTTTGTTATATCCCCGAGCTAATCCTTGTTAATATTGATTATATGTTGCAGAGCATTCTCCCTATCTTTTTTAGGTCATCTAATTTTTCATAGATTAAATCTGCGGTTAAATTTTGCTCCCATGATTTGTATTTATCAGTTGGCATTATGATTTCGGTTGGTAGTACTGCCTTTGTGCCAAATGTAAGATGGAATGGGGTCATGCCAGTTTCTTCTCTTCGGGAGGTTCGGAATGCCCATAGTACGTTGTGGAGATGCTCGCACCATTTCTTTTTGTGTGGCAAGACTCTCTTCTTCAGATTATCCCTTATTGTTTTGTTTGTTGATTCTGCTTGGCCGTTGCTTTGTGGGTATATAGGTGTCGAAGTCCCTAGCCTGACATTGTATTGGCTTAGCAGTTCTTTGACATCATCGCTCAAGAATTCCTTTGAATTATCGGATACTATCTCGGCAGGTACTCCGAAACGACAAAATATATTTTCTCAAAAGAAAGTGAAGACATCTCGTCCCGTGTGATTTCTCAATGCTTTCGCCTCAACACATTTAGTGAAATAATCAGTCGCTACGATGATGTACTTGCGCTTCCCGGATCATGGGATGAAAGGTCCCACAATATCGACCCCCCATTTTGAGAAGGGCCATGGGCTTAACACCGAGTTCAAGTTCGTAGCCGGTGCATGTATCATTTTTGCGAATCTTTGACAAGCGTTGCATTTTCGAGATATATCATTTGCATCAGCACGCATGTAGGGCTAGTAATACCCCTGGGCTTTGATTCTCTGGGCTAAAGCTCTTGCTCCACTATGAGTCCATGCTGCGCCACTATGAAGTTCTGTCATTAGTGTTACCCCATCTAATCGATGGACACACCTTAGAAGTCGACCCAAGTACGACTGCCTGTATAATGCCCCTTCGAGAATCTTGTAGTTTCCCGACCTTCTAACTATCTTATGTGCCTCCAATGGGTTACTTGGTAATTCCTTGGTTTCCAAGTACTTTCTTATTGGTAATCTCCAGTCTTCGACTTCTTCTTCGATTGCCATTACGAGTTCCTCCCTTAAGTCTTCGATGGACGATTTCCGAATTCTCTCTATCTCTATTGAGACAATGCTTGGATCTGTTATTTTTGAAGAAATAAATGCCAAAGCGTCCGCATATCGGTTATCCTTTCTGTTTATATGCCTAATTTTCAGATTTGGGATTTTCGCCATTAACGTCTTTGCTAATTTCTTGTACTTGAGTAAAGTATCATTTGATTGATAACTCCCATCGAGTTGCGGGACTACGAGCTGGGAGTCTGTTGTTATTCGTGCCTCTTGAATTTTCATTTCTATCATGAACTTCAGGGTATGAATCATTGCTTCGTATTCTGTTTCATTATTTGTGGCTTCGAATTCCGGTCGTAATGAGTATATTGTTCGCTTTCCTTCGGGTGAGGTAAAGACTATGCCAATTCCTCATCCATCTCCATTTACTGACCCGTCAATGAATACTTCCGACCTTCGAGGATGACATTGTTGTAGTAGGTCTAATGGCTCTTCTCCTTCTTCTATCCCCAGCATTGGTTCGCCCTCTTCATCTTCTGCTACTGGAAATGCAGCTAGGAAATCTTCTATGACTTGTGATTTTTGCACCGTATGAATTTCGTAGTAAACGTCATGTTGTCCTGTTTGTGCATTCCACTTTGCTATCCTTCCTGCCGCTTGGATATTTTTAAGAACTGATTTTATTGGAGTCTTGGTTAACACTGTTTTGTGAGCTTGAAAGTACGTTCGAAGCTTTTGGGTTGCTTGTTAGAGCGTTGCTCGGTTAAACCCACTGATGTTGCTATCTAAAGTCATTTGTCAAGTTTATATGACAAAAACACAATCCTTGATAAGTTTACTCTACAACTCGGACTAGGATAGTTTTAGGTAATCGAGACGAAGACCATTGAAGATGAAGAACGGAGCTTACTACTTGATAAATCATAACGTCCTCGCTAAAGGTTAGAAAGGTTTTTCCTTTCCATATTTCGTACTTACCATTCTATCATATCAATAGTCTATGATGTTGTTTATAAGATCCGAAGGTATTCTAGGATTCTTCGCCTTTGCATTTTTCACAACCGTGATAATATGTATAGGTAGAGTAAGTTGAATTGTCTCATGAAATGACCTCAACGGTGAACACATACATGTGTTGCACAAGGCATTTCTGAGAATGAGTGAGTCTATATGAACGCGTACATACGAGTTCAAGGTTTCTCCGAACTCCAATAGACAGCTCTGTGAACATGTACGCATAAGCCATGGAAAACTCCCAACTTTCATATTATGGAGTTTTCGGTTCTGGAATGATTAGTTCTCGGACTTGTCGTTACTTAGCCCATAGAATTCAACTACTTAATCCACGCGATGTTCAAACATCTTTTGGACCAGAAGTCGCAAACCTTCAATCAAGGTTGAGTCTTGCTTAACTATTGGCCTAGTCCAAAGTTAGAAGAAGATTGAGAACGGGTATTCAAGCTATGGACTTTCCTAGTTCCGGAACTTGCTTGAGCCCTACTCAAGGTTGCTTCATTTTTAAGCAAAGCCTTGCTTGGTGATCACTATAAATAGATAACCTTCTACAAGATACAATCTTAATCCTCTACACATCTGTGTATCCTTGCATAAAGGTTGGTCGTCATCTCTAAGTCCTTTTGGACTACGACTATTGAAAGACTTCACTTGAGGATCGTGAAGCACATGTCGGAAGTCAAATTCCTGATATTGTATCTTGGGTCGATTGAATTCTTTCAGTCTTATCACGACCAAGATTTGATAGAAACTACGTAAGGTAGATCTTGTATCATAAACCCTATAAGTTCCGTAAAGCAAATTCACGAACTAGGTTTCATACTAAGTTCGTCAAGCGTTAGGAGGTAAAACTGTTTAGGCTAGATCAATAAGCCATATTCAGTAAATCCGATTTCCAAAAACCTTGACTTTAAGCCTAAAGGAAATCACAATCGTATCTTGTTTAATTACTTGTATACATCCTGTTAGAGGCAGGGTAGCGCTAGTCTTCACGAAGGAAAATGGAGCAACTCATAGGCCTGTAAAGGACGCCAGCTAGGGGATCAAGAACGTAGGTTTCTGCGGGAGCCAAGAGAGTATGAGCACATTGGTAGCTGAATTGCTTGTAGGGTTAATTCAGTCTCGATACATTCCAGTCCGAAGTGTGAGAGTAGGCTAGCGTCTGTATTCCGTTAATACTGAGGGTGTTCACATCTGGACGTGGTCCCGGGGTTTTTCTGCTGATTTGCAGTTTCCTTGTCAACAAAATTCTGGTGTCTTGCATTACTTTTCCCTTCCGCAGTATATTGTCTTTGATCTATATAATTAAAGTAATTGCAAGTTTGTTGATTCATAACCTTTGAGTGAATCCATCTCTCTTGAGATCTACAAGAACTACGTTGTTGTTAGGGTTCGGTTCTCTGAACTATACTCAGGTTGTTGTTTGAATATTGATTTGTGAGATCGTTCAAACAACCATAATCAACTAGGTTCACGAAATCAAAGGTTGGTGGTATATCTCGGTATCCCCTCCTTTCAAGTTGTTTTTTTCCTTTAAAAACATTTAAAATACGATAATTAATTTGCTCGGACCAACTGAACCAAAACGTTACGTTCGTCATTCGAATTCCGAACAATCACTATTTACCCGAATCCGAATGCCACGGGAATTTAATGGCACTTAGTTTGATCAATCCGAAACATGAATGATGTGTGAAGTATTAAAGTTGGTAGAACTATTTCATTCAGTGATCATACCAGCATATATATTACTAATTCCTCTCTAATGGTTCTCCGTTTTGCATTAAAAATTGAACCATTTAACATTTACCATTAGGCCGTGCAAGTCCTCTCCCACTCCCTGCTCCCTTCTCCAAAAACTAGAGAAAACCTTTCATATTCTTCCTCAGGACTAGATCTGAGCAAAGACTTTTTTAGTTTTATAGCTAGTATATTGTTTTCAATAAAATATTTGCTATTAGAGCGATTTATCTTCGCTATTAGGGCGATTTTTTCTGCAATATTTCTATTGCTTCTATTTTTTATTTTTGGTGTTCGATTTATGGGTTTATCAAGTACGATGGCGATCTTCAGTTACCAGAATCTTCAAATCGCCGGTCAAGATGTTGGGAAAAATACTCCTGATTTCATGGAGCAAATCTTAATGAAGAAGAAAAACAATCACATGGTCGGGTTATCATCCATTGAAGACCATCCCTTCTTTGATTTAATCGGTTTTATCATTCTTGTCTTAAGTAGTTCTATTAACTGGAAAATGGAGGCTTTTATCAACAAAAAATTTAAAAAAAATTCTATTAACTTCCTAACAAGGAGTGCAAGGTAAATTTAAGTAACCTCCGCACTCCATCCAACGTTAACACTTAATAGACCAAATCTTCAATGAATCCAAAATTCAATGGATGGTTGTCTTAGTGTGGCACACGTTACTTGTAGTATACAAATCTAAATCTTAATCCCTATACTCTAAATTTATCAAGATCTAAAAGAAATTCGAGTTCATGATAAATATTAACTTAAAGGCATAAAGTAAAGCTCAAGCTTTAAGGCATGTTTTTGTCTTTTGTAGCACAAGTGTAAAAGATAATGGAATCACGTTATTTAGATTCACTAACCTTTTGAATGTGAAGCCGGATGTCTTTGTTTGATCTTCAGTCTTCTTCAACTCTTCAAATAGTGATTCTAAATCCTACCAAAATCTTCCACAACCTTAAGCTAACTTAATGATGACCTTACCTAATGTGTGTTTTTTAGCGGTGGAGAACCTACTAAATTTGACAACTAAGCTTGACATATCAACACTTAGTGAGGTTGACCGAGCCATGCTCTAACACCAAGTCTACAACCTACTGTAGAACCTATTAATCTGGTTTAATAACACTTTGATAACATTGTATCTTACTATTGAATAAGCAAAACACCTACCATTCCCAAACGATAGACAACCCTAATTAAAGAAATAAAAAAACAACAAAATTCAATTATTTATGACTAATTCTATTTAATTATCTACATTTGCTTATGGTTTGTGTTTAACTTTACAGAAGAACTTGTCACTATTGATCTTCGAAATATACGTCTACTTCATTGTTCATTTTCAAGTGATAATCAATCCCTTACATTACACTTTACCATCGACTCATATAGTCATAGTCAATTTTTGGTATACACCGATTTTTATTTTTTTTTGTCTCTATGAATCAATTGCACCTATTGGATGGTTGTTGGTGTATGCTCGTGGTTGTTTTGGACAAATGCAAAGTTAACTCTAAGGCTGCAGGTGTACTTGGTCCATGTCCACGGCTATGGTGGTTGCTGGTAATGATCTCAATGTTCATGTCATTCTCCATTCTGGTAATGCACTCATTTGAGTCTATGTGCGTGAATCATTAGCTATGTGGATAACTTCGGCCATACCTGTTAGCAGTTTTGAGAATTGACAATTTCTCATAAGAAGTTTTCAGTTTTAGGTTTTATAATCACAAAGCCGTCAGTATCAAGGATTATAAGTTAAGTACAAGGAGTTTAACTGAGACAAAATTTCTTCCCTGTGTGGAACATATCCCAATTTGACTTTAAATTTATTAGGTAAGTAATTACAATTGTTATGAAATCTCACTTTTTCATAATAGTTGAAATATTTGTTCAACTATATATTCATACTATTTTATCTCAATAAAATTTTAGTCGATCAAGAAAATAATATCAACAAAACTCTAATATATAACTTTACAATCTTCATCGTATGTTATTGCTAAGAATGTGATCTACTCTGGTTTTAATCAAAAGTGGGTTAATCAAATTAAGCTGTGTCAATCGTCGGCAAGTTCCTTATTTAATGGATATGTATAATTTTCATCTGCATAAAAAGATTAAGATGACTAAAATTTAAGGTTTGTAAGAAAAATTATTTATCTAATTATGATTTGGAGAAATTTTCTGATACAAATAACAACAAATTTAATGCATATACGATACATTCTAGCACATTGTTATTTATATTTGATTTCACTTTGATCTTCATCTATTTGGAAAAAAATCGTAATAGAAAATGAAAGAAAAAAAAACATGAGTATTAAAGACATAAGAAACACGAGTATTTGTGGTCCATGGATTTTATTTAAGTGATTACTCAATTAAAGAAACGGTAAAGAAAGACAGTTTCAGAGAATTTGAGGTCCATCGTAATGAAATAATGTTGTTCTTCAAGAATTATGTAATCATCTTACTTGGTAAAATTTATAGATTATTAATGATTTTTAATAATCGGTACCATAAACTAGTGATTTATGATTTCTACTGGTTCGGTTTTCCTTTTAAGATCCAAATAACATACTCAATTAGATCTATAATATAGTTCACTAGAAATGAATTTATGTTAGTGAACCATTGATTTTGTGTAATTGTTATTTATCCTTCAGATATAACAAAACATGAGATGATTTTACAAGTAGTTTCTACTAAACAGAGTCTACATTTGGTCAGCATGTCATGGATTTGACCTATACTAATGATTGAAATGATTGTACCATTAACGAACTACCAGATTTGCGTTGTAGATAAACCTTTTTTTTTTTATTTCAACGTTATTTTTTTAAGATTTAGATATGATTTGTGACTAATCTCATGTAATAATCAACATTTAATTTTGCAGATATGGAATCATCTTTGTTGAAATTCGAGATCTATGTGTACTTTACATTCCATCTACAAGTGGTAATGAACCCCTTACCTTACACTTTATAATCGACCCATATAAGTCAGTCAATTGTTGTTCTACTCTTAAGTCATATAAACTTTGAATGTTTATTTTCGTCTCTATGGGTTAAATGCAGTTATTGATGATAGCGTGCTGGTGTATTCTTATGGGCATTCTTGACAAGTACAAAGTAAAGCTTAGGAAAGAAGGGTACTAGGTCCATGCCCACGTCTATGGTGGTTGCTGGCTTTGATGACAGTGGCATTTGGATTCTCCATTCTCGCATATATATGCACTCATTCGAGTGTATGTGCAAGAATCATTAACCATGTGGAATGCTCCTGCCATATCGGTAACGATATGATTAAACTTTAATAATTATCACTTATTTGTTTTTTCTAAACACATTTAAATGCGCTAAGACTTTGAAAAACACGATATGTTATCAGGTTGGTGGGTATCCGTTGTTAGTACTAGCCTTGCTATCAGGTTACATTTTTTTTGGGGGGACAGGCTGGGCTCGGTGGTGTCTTCAGATTGATCATAAATATACTGTATGTCTATAAAGTTGATGTGAGTAAGATACTTAGTCTTTTTGGTTATGCTTTTGTATTTCTATAGGTTTTCTATAGGGGTTTGTGATTGATTATATTCAATTAAAACAAAACAACTGGTGAAACCACATGGACCATCCTTTAGGTATGCTTTCACTATGGATTTGATCACATCATCTACTAGAAGATTGTCGGATCTGATTTGCACCTTTTATAGGTGGAGTTACAGAGAAACGGTAATGATAAGCATGCATCTCTAGTCTTGGCCAATTAGTTATTTAATTGACAACGTTGATGTAATATCCTTATCTTATTATTATTATTATTAAATCACAAGATATAAAGAAAGCGCATGTTTGGGTTGATGATCCCATGTGCAAGGATCATTATATTGTTATCAGGTGGGTGGGTATCCGTTGTTGCTTCTCATTGCCAGTCGAGTCTCTTTGAGCCTCTCCCGTTGGTCGAGTCCCGTTGGTCGAGTCCCGTCCGGGCCCTATTCTTGCTAGAAGGTTACAGTTTATCTGGACAACAAGCTGCTCTCGGTGATGTCTTGAGACTGATCATAGATATATTGTATGTCTGTAGGGCTGGTGTGAGTATGATATACTTGGTCTTTTGGGTTATGCTTTTATATGTGGGGTTTGTGATTGACACTGTACTCAATTAATAAAACAAAACAATCCACAGGGACCATCCTTCAGGTCAGCCTTCACTATGGATCTGCTGACATCATGCACTAGAGGATTGTCGGATATGACTTGCACCTTTTATAGGTGGATCAGTTACAGAGAAACGGTAAATAATAAGAATGCATTTTTGGTCTTGGCCAATTAGTCATTTAGCCTCATCTTATTGTTATTATTATTAAATCACATGATATAAAGAAAGTGCATGCTTAGGTTGATGATCCCATGTGCAAGGATCAATATATTGTCATCCCCATTATCATGGCTTTGCCATATTTTTGGAGGCTCATCCAATGCTTCTCAGACTTTTGGTATGCAAAAGCCGGGTCAAAGAAGTTTCCATTTCTCAGTGGTAACCTCCACTTTTATCCATAATTTTCCTTCATATATATATTTTTTATTTTTTTATAACATCCATAACTAGAATTGTCACATAATACTTTGTGCAGCGTGCAAGTATCTCTCTTTTGTGCTTGTTCTTGCATTTGACCTATACTTAATGCTTGTAATGATTGAATTATTATTGAACAACCAGATTTCCGTTATGCTCCATTTGACTTATGAATAGTTTATGCTTATTAACTTTTTGTTTCAACGTTTTTCATTTAAGATCTAGAATCGGGAAAAACCGACAAAAATTGATTAAGGAAGGAAAAATAAAAGTAATCAACACGAGGACCAAAACTATCTTTTTTACCTTTTCTCCAAAAACAAGAAAAAATGACAAAAAAATTCGTTTGTTTTCAATGTTTTTCTAGATCTAGGGTGATTATATGAAATAAAAACATGATTTTCACGACAATGATATACATAGGGTGAAGTGGCTAGGGCAGCTAAAAATCTTATACATAGCATTTAATTTATAGTAGAAGTTTTTTTTTAAAATAACTAAAATATGATAATTTTCTCTGACCAATTAAACCAAAACGTTTCGCTTGTCGTACGAATTCATATGAGCCATCATTTGCCCGAATCCGATAGTTTGATCGAGCCAGAACAGTAGAGATGTGTTAAGTATTAAAGTTACTAGAATAGTTTCAGCAATCTATCATACCAGCATTAATGCACCAGAACCCATCAGAATTAAGCAATTAAGCGGGCTTGGGGCAAGAATACTACTAAGATGGGTAACCTCTTGAGAAGTCTTCGTGTTGATTGCCTTTTTCCGTTACGAATTTTTGGTTGTTTTTTCGTATGATATTCAGTGATCACTTAAGAGGGTCCATGTGGTTCATGATTAATCGTCTTTATTATGATGTTAATAATCAGCTGTAACTAGTGAGTTATGATTTTTTTATTGATTTTTTATTTTCGTTTTAAGATCTAGATAACATATTCAACTAGATATGTACGAGTAGAAAATCTGCATAGGTACTCAAGGTATAACATCCAACAGATCTACTCATACATACAAAGTTTAGTTGAGATTTAATGGCACGAAGACCACAAGAACATCACCGAGGGTGCTGTGATCAGTAATCAAAGACTAAACATATAAGAGTAAAGGCAAAATATAAGAAAATTTCTATGTATAACAGAGTTGTGATTACATGAATATAACCCTAAGGAACCAGAGGAGATTACAGACCTAATCTCTCTCTTGCCGCTTAGACTCAACAAAACAAGAATCCAACCCCTACAAAGTTTTCCAAGCTCGCCTTATATAGGCCGAGCTTGGGTGGCTTACAGCTAATAAGGACAAACGACTCAATCGTGGTGGTGTCAGTCCTTGTTGAGTAAGGCGGTTTATGCTCCGAGGCTGGGTCCGAGACTTCGGTCATTTGACGAGGTCCGAATCCTTGCCCTCCGAGTCTGCTCTTCGCTCGTGTGCAACTGTTTCTTCTTTAGGCTGGTCCGAGGTTTCGCTATCGATCCCTTCGGCGTGGTTAGGCTTTCCGGATG
>JAJJMA010177425.1:0-11410 GCA_023529015.1 Papaver nudicaule
TACTATTGTCTACAAAGAATATGGTATCATCAGCATAATGTAAGTGATTAACAATCTCACTAGTTGGAGAAACTGAGAAACCACTAAAAAGTTGCATGTTGGCTGCTCGGTCCATGTATCTAGAAAATCCTTCCATAGCGATGTTAAAAAGTAGTGGAGATACAGGACAACCCTGCCTAACACCTCTTGTGCTTGTGAAATACCCAAAAGAAGAGCCATTTATAAGAACATAAAAAGATGAAGTAGAATAACAATATTTAATCCACTTACACCATTTTCTGCTAAACCCCATCTTCTGCATGATTGACTCCAAATACCTCCAATTAATTCTATCGAATGCTTTTTCAAGATCAATTTTGCAAATAATGCCTGGATTACCTGATCTGATTCTTGAGTCCACCAACTCATTAGCAATGAGTGTGCCATCTATGATTTGTCTCCCTTCAATGTAAGCGCATTGCACTGGAGATATGATTTTGTCCATCACCAACTTGAGTCTAGCAGCCAATACCTTCGCTATAATCTTGTACACACTAGTAAGCAAGCAAATAGGCCTACAATCCTTTATAGTTTCTATGTGATCCTTCTTAGGTACAAGAGTAATGAAGGTTGAGTTGTGCTTGACATCAATATGACCTGTGGAACAAAATTCAGCAACAGTACTCATAATATCAGTTTTAATGAAATTCCAACATTTAAGAAAGAATAAAATTGGAAATCCATCCGGGCCAGGTGCTTTGTCGTTTCCCAAATCTTTGATAGCTTGTAGAACTTCTCCTTCGGTGAAATCAACATCAAGAATTTCAGATTCTATAGAACTGATGCTGTCAAACTCAATGCCAAGCAAATCAGGTCTGATTAACTCCTCCTCTGTGAATAAAGTTTTATAATAGTCCACAATGTGTTGTTGTAAAGTGGCTCTATCAGAAACCAATTCACCATTGATATACAATTGTCTAATTCTATTGTGTCTTCTTCTTGCAGATGCATTGCTGATGAAAAACCTTGTATTTCTATCACCCTCTTGCAACCATTTTGTGTTTGATTTTAACCTCCAAGCTATCTCATCCATCTTAGAAATACTCTCAAATTCTGCCTTGTAATCAAGTTTCTCCTTTGTAGCCTCTTCTGAAAGAACGTGGTCTTCAGCAAAAGTGTCAATTGTTTGAATTTCAGAAAGAATCAGATTGAGTCTTGTATTTGTGTGTCCAAAGACTTCTTTATTCCATGTCTTGAGTAACTCTTTTAGTGCTTTGAGTTTCAACCATAGCACTGTACTGGGTGTACCTACAAAACAAAAAGAAATCCACCAATCTTCCAATAATTTTAGAAATCCATTCTCCAAGAACCACATTGTTTCAAACCTGAAAGGGCTAGGTCCCCAAGATGGGTCAGAGATATCTAAGAGGATAGGTATATGATCTGAAGTGGGTTTGGCTTTAGCTAATTGGGACACAAAAGGGAAGTGGGTTTCAAAGGAAGGTGAAATAAGAAATCTATCTAACCTACACATCACAGGGTTAGATTGTCCATTGGACCAAGTATATCTTGCACCTTTTAGGGGAAGATCAATAAGATCATGTTGCATAATGAATTTATTGAATTTCTTCATGCTCCTTGTGATTTTAGTGCAGTTTTTCTTCTCATCACACTTCTTGATGACATTGAAATCACCACCAAGACACCAAGGTAAATCCCAATATCGATAGACATTGTCTAACTCAATCCAGAAATCATCCCTTTCCACTGGATTGTTTGGACCATACACATTGGTGAGTACCCAACTGAAGTTATCACCAATATTAGTGCAAGAAATTGAGAGTGTATACTCTCCCACCAAAGAGTCATTTACCTCAACAAAGTCTTTGTCCCAAATAGTAATCATGCCTCCAGAGCTACCAACTGACTGTTGAAAAGTCCATCCAATATTTTTGTAGCCGCAAATTTGTTTGATGTCAAAAGAAGAACATTGCATCATCTTCGTTTCTTGAAGTATGATAATAGGTGCTCTAATGATATTGAGCATCTTTTTTACAACTGTTCTTCTAGTTCCTGTTGTATATGCCTTAGAAGGTCGATGAAAGAAGTGCCGGATCAAACCATCTTTGTTTACTCCTGAGGAAGATTAAAGGGGAAATAAACTGTTAATCACACATTCCCATGCATGCATGAAATATTCATTAAAGTTACAGCTGCTTAAGCTGTGATTTTCTGTTGCTAGCTAGCTTGTTCGATTAGTTTCAGTGCATTGAGTTTTTTGGATAACTATTAAACATTATTCAGTTAATTAAGCACACTCATCTCATCTAAGTCTTACCTGGTAGCTTAATTCTCAGGGTGAGTATAAAAAATTCCATTCTCTCCTTCAAGTGCAGGGATAAATTCATCAATGAGTGGGTGGTGAATTTGATGATCTTGAACGTCAGACCTCACCTTGCCTTCTAAATGCTCTAAAAGTTCACTATCTGTACTGTTGGATCAAACTTAACTCCAGCTGGTAGTCCTGGTAAGTCGTGAATTCCAGCCTACATGCATCCATAAATTATATAGATTAGTATACTCTATAAAACAGTTGTGTGTTAATTTAATTCGTTCTACATGGAATAAGACTATTCTTAATTACCTTTTCCTGGCTTTGAATTTGATAACCACAAGAAGGGCAAGTCTTACAAATATTGGTTTGATTTATTTCATTCGATTTCTCGGCAACTACTACAACGGGATTATTCAAAGGTGGAGATCTTCGACCAGAACCCCCTACTCGTTCATCGTCATCATCCTCGCAACTGTTGCACCATGTCATCTTCCTTTGTTATTAGAAACTATTCCCATCACCCGCAGCGAACCCTTTCCTTGCTTACAACAGTATACTTCTTAAAGCATAGAAAAGAAGATCTAGTAAACCCAGAATAGAAAATAAAAGCAAAAGAAGGAAGTTTCAGTTCTCCTTTAAAGCATATGTTTCCAGTCGACAAATATTTTCTTGAGGTAAAGGAATTGAATTCTTCTACACTTTTATTTCATTTTTTTCTCCTTTAATTTTCTCTACATGATTGAGTACCTCATGATATCCTAGTACCCCGAACACATATAACCTACAAAAACAATGTTAGAAGAGAAAAAGAGAGAGATTTTCAGGATCTATATATGTTCTCACTACCAACCTTTAACATTAGGATAAAGATTTTCTTTTTAAGAGCTTAACAATAGTATATTTAAAGTAGGGAATTCGTTTTTCCAGCCGCGTTTCTCTCTTTTTCAGCCCGTCGACAAAATTAAATGGCGTTGAATAAAGTCCAGATTTCAGGCGATCAAAAACTGTCGTTTTTCCAGCCCACGCCTTTTCCTCTCCGTTCAATTTTCTTTCAATCAGTCGAGACAATCCGTCGAGTATCTCTTATATATATGTACCAATACGTTTCCTTTGTCGCATTCAGATGATATCGATCCGGTTGGATTCGCTGTTCGTGTACTGTGCTGTTGTGTAATCCAAAAGAGGCCGCAGTTCTGTTATTCGATCGATTCTTCGATTATGTCCTTCTTTGTTTCCTAATCTTGTGTGATTTGAGTTTATGTACCTCTGCTGCGTCTTCCTGTTGTATTGCCGTAATTTTCCATCCACTGTAACGGTTTTCTGAAATTTTCTGGGTTCTCTATGAAGAACACGAAGAACAGTTTGAAGATTGGCCGGACGTTGGCTCGAACGTATGTTTGGGTCGTCGGAGACACTTATGGGTAAAAAATAACCAAAACTCAAGTTACCACATCCGTTTAATTAATTTCACGCGGATTACAAAACATTTAGTGAAATATTAGTTGCGGCTTAGCTAATTTGTTAATTCATTTTCCATATGCTCTACCGTATCCAGATCACAATTTTCTTCCCTCGGAGTATCGTCCGTAAATGTTAGACAGTGACTGTGTCAACCAATCGCTATAGGATGGATAGTCTGTCAAGTGTCAAGTTGTTATTGCCGGTTGAGAAGGGCCAAAAAAACAAAAAGAACCCGTACCGCTGTATATCTTCACATCTCATTTGTTTTACCCTTCTCGGCTTTCCAACATCTCTTTTGGTATAAGATTTTTCAGTAGCAAGAGAAAGATTAACATGGATTGTGCCTCTTCTTCCACTTCTTCCACTTCTGGAGCAGATGTAAGTATTTCTAATAAGTGGAATATTTCATATGTTTGAGCTCGGCATTGGTGACCTTTAATTCCAATTCAAAGTTTGTGTCCCTTCATTTACAGTCGGTTTTTTCGCTTTCAGAGGAGGAGAGCTGGTAATATCCCGGACCATACTGCCACCCAACGGTATTGTTCATGGATACCATGTCTTTATTGTTTTTTGGTTACCGGAATTAGTTGTCCCTAGGGTAATTCCCACTGTAATGTTTATTTCTCCTGTGGGTATGGTAGATCGTTTGCATATTAGTTTGTTATGTTAGGGATGGGAAATTTTGTAGTGTAGTTGAAATGTAATTGCTCATTTTTATCCGTCCCCTGATTTTGGATGTAGTTACTTACCTCCAGTTTGTTGTACTTAATGTTCGTCGTAACTTGCACTGCAGAGATACATGTCATCCAAGATGGATGGATAAGCTACCAGAACACCTCATCGAGACAATTCTTAAGCTACTGCCCACATCAGAAAGTGTTCTACAAAGTAAGTTGGTATCCAAACATTGGAATGCAATCCTGTCCCTGACTAAGTTATCTCTGCTGTTTGCGGGTTCCTACCCAAGAGTGGACAACTGTATTCGAGTCTTCGTTGGTGACATAGTTAACAAGATAGACTTCAAGGCAGTTATGCCACCTAACCTCCAACCGAACTTCGACCCCCCCTTCGAAAGACATTACCCTGTGTTGGTGGGATCTTGTAATGGCCTGGTATGCTTTAACGTCTTGCATGATAACATCAGAGATCCTATTTTCATTATGAATCCTGCAACTCGTGAGTACCTCCTTCTCCCTCCAGTATATCCAACACATGTACCGCTAATCACCCCATGGGGGGGGGGGTTAGGGTACTGTGAATCTTCTGGTGAATACAAGGTTGTTCGGTTGTATGACAGAATGAGGGTCCAAGTGCAAACTCTTGGTGACAGAAGAGGTTGGAGGATGAAAAACGTTATACAGTTTATTGCCATTGCACCTGGTATTTCTGCTTATGGTCGTATATTTTGGTTGGACCATTCTAACAGGAGTTTCAGGCTCATTTCCTTCAATCTTGAGAATGAGATGTTTGAGACGCATCCCACAGCCCCTATTGACCGGGTTGAGTGGCCTCTGGACGGCGTTGGTCTTATGTCATGTGGTCTTGGTCTGGCCGTGCACTACCACCAACTGTGGCAGGATATGCGGATTGATATATTGTCACCTATTTCCGAGGAAGCACAAACCATTGGTGCACATGTTTGGGGATGCTCACGTTTTAAATGGGAAAGGAAGTTCAGCATTGATATGAACCGATGGCTACCTGATCCAGCGTACCCCTATAGTGTCTACTGGCCTCTTGCTTTTGGTATAAATGATGATATTCTTTTCTGGTATAAGTGTACTCTATTTCGGTATGATGCCTCCGTTGACAAGTTGAAGAAAATCTGGGAGGCAATTCCATATGAAGCCGTTATTCAGATTATTCCCCACATGCCGAGTTGTGTGTCACTGAAAGCTGTAGGAGGACATTCAGGTGGATTTGCAGAGGCCATCAAACAGTGGAACAAATTCTTCGTTTTGTAAGGTGGTTACATTGGGTCTAAGATAGCGAAACTCCTTGTAAATCTGCTTTGTTGTTAAAACACATGTTGTTTGAAGACTTAAATTTGGTCGTTCTACTTGTTATTCACATTTTTCAGTCCTTGAAAGTTCCTGAGTTAATTTATGTTGTTTTCCGGCAAGCAGTCCGCCAAACTGCTCTCTCTCTGAAATCTTACAAAAACAGTTCCACACGTCCCTGTGTACGCATAATGTTTCGTACGTTTGCCAAAAACGCTACTATCGACGTTCTAAGTGAATGAGGGGATAATCACCATGCGTCAATACCTTATGGCGGTCGATAGAATAGGTAACGAGGGGCAAATGAGGCAAACGAGAGTTTGCAAATAAAAAGAATAGAGGCAAATGAGTGTTTTAATTCTCGTTTGTCCTAATTGGGAGAATGAAGAAATGCAAGAAGAAAAGGAATTGCTCAAAAGGGGTCCGATCTTCCCGATCAAATGTAAGTTTATTGACCTTTGATTTATCAATAGATAGTCCCATTTAGTGATGTGTATTAAAATATAATCTCCGATGGATCTTTATCTATGTTTATAAATTTCGTAAAATTTGACAGGGAACAAATAATCGGTTGGACGGTGAGCTGCAAAAGTGAGGATTGTTCATTTTTTTTTAAATTCATTTGTTTTAGTAGATTATTAGTCGTTATGTTTTTTTGTCCGAATGATTGTCACATATTAAACTCCAGGTTTTAGTGTTCCTTAGTGTATTGAGTCATATATACGGTTGTAAGTACATTAGTATTTCCTTTCCTGTCACTGACATCATCCTTCAATTTGGTATGGTATGTGTTCCCATTAGGTATGGGATCCCTTTTCTTTATTTTCCTTTGTAGGTGTTATATTCATGTGCATCTGTATGCAGAGATACGTGTCAATCACGATGGATGGATAGACTACCCCATGACCTCACTCACAGGATTTTGCGGCTTCTACCTTCTTCAGAATCGATCTTAAACAGCAAGCTAGTTTGCAAGAACTGGAATGGTTTGTTATCCAAAAATAAATTGGGACTTCTGTTCGCATCATCTAGTCAAACTATTTCCCCGCAAGATTGCTGTGTGATGTAATATTTATATTGTTCGTTCTCAGGGACTTGTGAAGAATTAATTTAAGACTCAAAGTTGATTAAAAATAGTGAAAGTGTTGTTTTGGATTGATTAAACAAATTAAATAAAATTATCTAAACTCAAGAAAATTAAATATGGATTTTTAACAATTTTTTAAAAGTGACCAAGGCTCAAGATTCCACCACAACGAATATTTAAACGGCAAAATAGTGCATAAATAATAAGCTCAAATAACTACTTATTTTTCTTAAATATTAGACTCTTAAAGAATAGTTGTAAACAATAAGCATGAAACATCAAAAGATTTAACTCAAGCATGAGACATCAAATTAAAAAGGAAATGTAACAATCACCCCTGATTCTGATGGGCCTTCACAATCACCCTTGTAGGGTTAAATTTTAAGGCCTCCACTTATTCCGAAATTTTGTAATCCCGCAACTACCGTTATCTTTTATTTTCTTCTTTCCTAACTCAGAGAAACGCATCTGAGAACCTTATCAATTTATGTTTCTCTTATCTTCACGATTTTTGTGACGACAGTGGTGGAAATCTTATGATGACGATGGTGGTGGAGATCTGATGACGACGGTGGTGGAGATGAAGATAAATATGATTTTGTTGATGGTGGTGGTGGTTGTGGAAAAGGATATTAAATCTCCGATAAGCTAATTGATGATGGTGTTAATTGTGGTGGTGGCGCCGGAGGTAGTAGTGAAGATGAAGATCGATTTGAATCAGATGATGACGGTGGTTGTAGTGGTGGTGTAGGAGGAGGGTAAAGTAAGATGAGGAGGATTGTTTGAGGTAGATCTGAGGAATTTCGCTGGTGGATTTTTTTTGTGTCGTATCCAAATTACCATCGGCATAAGCTTCTAGATTTGAGGTTAAATGATTTGAAGGTATGTTTGTAGTATAATTTGATTTCAATTATATAGTATGGAAAGCTATTGATCAGGTTGGTATAAAAAAACCTAGAAATCTCAATTTCCCGTCTCTCTTATAATTTTTTGGTGGATTCATTTTTGATGGATTTAACCTTGATTTTGTTTGTAAGAGGATTTATTTTTGATTTGATAATTAATTGTTAGAAATTGTTGTTTTCAGATGCAGGTCTCGTAGTGTTGTTGCACCGTTGGAGCGTTTGGAAACTTCGCTTCAGGTATTTCAGGTGTTATTAGGGCATTTTTGTTAATGGGAAATAGGATAGTTACTATGGATTTTGGTATGGTGAAAATCCGATGAGTGTTTCGATTGTTATGTGGATTAGGCGCGTTTAGGAGAGTACTTGGATTGAGTTTTTGAGTTTAGGGCATAAGAATTTTGTCATATCTATCATTGACAGTAGAATATTTGGGGGTTATCTAGGTTTTGCTTTCTAATTTGATAGCTTAGACGAAAGCAGATTAGCAGATAGACTAGCTATTTTTCCTCTTTATGTCCAACATTCCTGGGCGCTATGTCCTCTCATTTTAGCTGGGCAAGAATATGTCCTCTTAAAACTAATATTCAGTACGATCAGGATTATGAACCACCAGAATCACTTATGAATATCTTGTCTCAAAAATTAGTTTACAACTTATGAACCACCAGAGCCGATTCGATAGCTTAAGGAAAGCAGATAGACTAGCTCCTTTCTGCCCTTTAGGTCCAATGTTCCTGGTCGCTAGTCGCGGGAGAAAACTTGATTTATCCTAAGCCAGAAAGTTGGGGGCAATATTTCCTGTTAATCTAGCTGGGAAATAAAATGCCCTTCTCTCAATACAAATATTCAGTACAGGTTTATGATCTAACAGAGCACAGGAGAACAGAGTGGAGTAGCCAAAGCTGTCTTATAATTTTATTTTCTGCTCAAATGGAGCAATATGTGATTGACTTTAAAGCTTTACTGTCTAAAATAAATAAACAGAGAAGAGACTTCTATATTGATGAGCAATATGCAAAATCTCATGTGAGAATGAAGATAATTGGCGAGCTAGATGCACTGCTTGGAGTTGTGATCAGGAAGCTGGGGCAATTTTTTGCTCAGAAGCGCAGAGAAGTTAATGCAATCATCATTTCTCCAGCCACAGGTACATACGCTGGTATACATTTATCCTTATTTAGTGCCAGCTTTCTTTCTTTGGTTAAGTGGTCGGTCAGTCTTAGATAGCTTCTTCGTTTTTCCATCTTTGTGGTGCTGTGGTTCCCATAAAATGTTAAAAATTGTGAACGGTAGCTAGTGCCTGATGTATATATTATATTAATGTTTGAAGTCAGACTCATTTTTGTTAACCTGCATTCCTCCTTTCACCTTTGTTTGTATTGAAATCTGATTGAGAAGAGGTTTCTGTCACTACAGATCACGGAGGATAAGAAAATGGCAACGAAGTGATTTTGAGTGTTGAAAAAGGATCTGAAAGTGACAAATGGGTTTCATAAAAGGTTCAAGCATGAATAGAGGTATGCATACAGTAATTCTAAATACTTGTATTTAAGTTTTTGGTATTACTGTTTTGTTTTGTTCGATTTGCTTTGGTGATATTTATTTGAAGTTATACATGTGATTCTTAATGTAGGTTTGGAAATCGAAAGTGGAAAACGGAAATGCTATTATCGGATTGAAGAAAATTGGAGGTGACAATGAAGAGTTTTGGAATATTACAGAAAATAAGGTAGCCACACTTGATGAAGCCATAAGCTATCTGTTCGTGAGTTTTCGAGTAGGACTCGGTGAAACCGACTAAATACCCCATGTTGCCCAGTTATGAAGGTAACTAAAACAAGTTCAAAGTTCAAAGATACCAACCAACTTTATTATCATCCATTGTCCATTTCAACTTTATTATGATCCTTTTCGGTAATTGATTTCTTATTCTAAGACAAGAGAAATTGAAGCTTATCTTCTATTTCATTTGTTTTTGAGCAATTGTAGGAGTGGTGATTGCTGTGTGTGTATTTGATCCTTTTCGGAAAATGTTAGGTCAGAGATTAATGTACTATTGATGCAACTGATTTATGATTGTTGTGTTACTAATACATGGCAATTTTTGATGCAGGTTATTAGTGTAAATTGACTGCGCCTTCGGACACAGATATGCAACAGTCTACTGTTGAACCTTCTTGGTCAGGTCGACCTCAAGATACAGGTAACCAGTCAAAAACTAACTTTAGTATAGAAGCACTTTGAAACATTAGATGCAAGTGTAGCAAACTGCAGGCATTTTTGAAACTAGACATAAATAAAATTTCGTCCCTTCAAATTTGTTCATAATCCCTATGGTTGTTCGCATAATCCATATGACTTTATGTATAATAGAAATGCTCCTCACTTGATGAATCTGTGGTGCAATGGTAGCACAACTGACTCTACGTCAGATGATGCGTGTTCGAGCCACGCCGGGTTCACTCGTTCATATTAACTTGACAACTTAACACTAGAATTTGGTGTAAAGTTGCCAACTTTACTCTGTACTTTGTTTCAAGTTGTCAACTTTACACAAAATCGCAGTCTAGAAATTCTTCTGTCTAGCAATTTTTTTGTGTAAAGTTGCCAACTTTACACTGCACTTTGTTTCAAGTTGCCAACTTTACACAAAATCAAAGTCTATGAATTCTCCTGGCTAGCAACTTTTTGTGTAAAGTTGCCAACTTTACACTGCACTTTGTTTCAAGTTGCCAACTTTACATCCGTTTTGTGTCAAGTTGCCAACTTTACACTAAGTTTTTACTGGTGGTGGAAGTGGTGGTGGAGATGGTTTGGTGGTGGTGGCGGCGGTATAATGGTGGTGGTGGCGGCGGTATAATGGTGGTAGTGGTGGTGGTAGGAGGTGTTGGTAGTGCGGAAGTGGTGGTGGCAATGAGATGGTGGTGGCGGAGGTGGTTGTAGAAGGTGGTTGGGGTCGTTGTGGTGGTGGAGGTTGTGTTGGTGGTGGCAATGGAAATGACGATGGCGCATTGGTGGTGGCAGAGATGATTGTGGCGTCGTGGTGGCAGCGATGAGATGATGGTGGTAGTGGTGGTGAGGTGGTGGTGGTGGTTGAGGTGGTGGTAGAAGGTAATTCGGTGGTGGTTTTGGTGGGGGAGGTTGTGTTTGTGGTGGTGGAGGTTGTGTTGACGGTGGAGGCTGAAAAGAAACTGAATTAATGAGTATTAATTGGGTACACTTATAGTGACGGTATTATAGTAATGTTATAAGCTTAAAAAACAAGGAGGGGTGATTATAAAAGTAGGGAGGGGTGATTGTGAAGGGGTGAATTTTTAGGGGCGTTTAATTAATCTTCCCTCAAATTAAATAACAACTATTTAGAAAAATCTATTTAAACAATTTAATCATGAAGAAAATAAATATATAAATAATGCAATTTTTATCGGTCATAAATCTGTTGTGGTTTCTTCCATTGCCTTAGTCCCGAGATATTTAGCTCTTCATCATAGATATAGAACACTTCATCTTTTTTATTAATATAAAATTAACGAACATAACATAAAGAGGAAGAAGAATGATGAATATACTAGGTATCACCCCGGCCTTTGGCCGGGGCTCAACCTCTTTAATCGTTTTGTGTTCCATTACCCATAGGCTCGAT